>JANSTT010013431.1:0-22888 GCA_026745375.1 Platyura marginata | reverse complement strand
CTTATAAAATTAAAACAGTATTCGATGATGCTTTTAATTTTATAAGTTTTGCTTGAAATATCACAGTATCGTCATAGAAATTCGTATGAAAAAAGATATATAATCATTCATATATCATCTTGTATTCATAGTTAAAATCGATCTTAAAAGATTTAACCTCAGAATTGGCCTGTAAAAAACTATCTACTATCAAGCAAATAATTTTATTTGTGTTTTTTATACAAATATTTATTTAAATTTACCAACTGAATTTATCAATAAATATACTGGCCTAAAAAACGAAAAAAAGGTATCGATTTGAATTCCAAAACGTCAACAACTATTTCATCTGACATTTTTCTGACATTTTCCTATAAGAGATTTTATAGAGTGGCCTCTATTTTAAACTAATTAAACAATTCACTAGTGTTATAGATTGGGTGGTTTATGGTGAAAATGTGGTAACTAATTCTAATTATGGCAACTGCAGACAGCGCCATTGTGAATGAAATGTCAGACAAAATGGCAATAAATTAAAATTTCTCAACAAAAATAAGATAACGTACTGAAATAAACTTATTTTTGTTGATTTAAAGAAAATTATTTAACAAAATATACGATACGGTAGTAGTAAACAAAGTAATAAAATAATTTCCAGTGAAAAAACAAAGACGAATCAAAAGAAATGTCGAAGCACGTCAGCCGGCTAATTTCATCATCCTATCTATTTCGGACACAACCAAAACATGCATTTCGTCAAGATTGGAGATTTCAGACAACAGCCGATCCAAAAAAAGAACGAAGAGGTCCAATAACTTGGCGTAATTTGGGCATAGTTTCCGTAGGAGGTGTCGGATTCATGGGATTCTTTTACTATCTGAAAAATGAAAAAGAAAAGGGTGAGTCAACTGAAGATTTTGCCATTGAAGAAAATTCTATAAAAATTACAATCATTCCATAGCTATAATGAAGGAACGAAAGAGAATGTTGGGAAAGGCAGCAATTGGTGGTAAATGGGAACTAATCGATACCGAAGGACAGGTTAGAAAGTCAGCCGATTTTCTTGGTAAATGGCTGTTGATTTATTTTGGATTTACTCATTGTCCAGATATTTGTCCGGATGAATTGGAAAAAATGGCCCAAGTCGTTGATGATCTTGGTAAGAATGAGAGTGTCATCAACAAGATTAGTTCTTATATTTTTTAAATTCTAGAAAAATCAGAACTAAAACCAGATGTCCAACCAATATTTATTACCGTTGATCCTATGCGTGATACCAAAGAGGCGGTTGGCAAATATGTAAAGGAATTTTCACCGAAATTATTGGGTCTAACTGGCACTGTTGAGCAAATCAGTAAAGTTTGCAAAGCGTTCCGAGTGTATTTCAGTGCTGGTCCAAAAGATGTTGATGAGGACTATATAGTAAGTATTTTGCTAGTTAGTTATTGAGGACTTTGACACCGCCCCTTCTCGACTAGACTAGACTTGACTTCTCGAATAGATAAGGGCAAAGTTTAAGATAATAAAAAAGTGAACTTTTCTTTAGTGGACGAAAAAGTTCCAAACCCAACCGTT
This sequence comes from Platyura marginata, assembly GCA_026745375.1. Taxonomy (NCBI): domain Eukaryota; kingdom Metazoa; phylum Arthropoda; class Insecta; order Diptera; family Keroplatidae; genus Platyura; species Platyura marginata. Next base: position 21,334 of record JANSTT010013431.1, on the reverse strand, counting down.
ATGTCGCTACAATCGATTATATAATTTTCATGTATTTAATATTTTTTGTGTCTCCAACTCCATGCTGGCATTAGATCTGATCCTTAAAACTTTAAACGAATAGGAAAAGGAAAAGGTCAACATCATTAACTGAAGGGATTACGGTTTTCAGAAGAAGAGAGGAGAGATCGAATAGTGATTTACTGATATTTCTTAGTCATAAATGGGGCGAACATTTTTCTTTATGAAGAAACGATTTTGGTTTCCTTGGACATGCCCAAAATTGCGCTGCTTCGGAATACATCTAGATCTTGTGTCGTTTGGTTTACAATTTCTTAAGCGATTAACCAGTTACATTGTCTGCGTCCTAATTATAGTCAAAGGTGTCCGATCACGCTATTACAACTTCAATTATGATCAGCGTTCCATTGCCGTTTGGAGATCTGCAGACTTGATGGAATTCAATTGTTCAGAAACTTAGACGTGTCCAGCATCTTTTTGACCAGCTCAAGATTAAATATGATAATTCTCTTTTATCTATTAAGAATGACCATTTCAGATAGAATCATCTGGCATCTGGCAATCCCAAAGTCATTGTTACCAATGTCATCAAGATTTCTTAGACCGGAAAATATATTCTTCTTATCTATAAATCGTCCCTTCTTAAATACTGGTGCTCTAATCTTATCCCGTGAAATTGTTGATTGCGTTTTGAGTCTCTTGAACACCAACGATATTTTATCGGTATTTAAATGGTAACTGCTCACTGGTATCATAGATAGATAGATAAATATTGAGTTTGACCTGGTTCAGACGTCCCATAGTACTTGATTCCGTGGGGGTTCATTGTGCCTGGTCAGCTGTCTATACATTCCCAAGAGTATTACTGACTTTGTTCAAGAACTCAGCCAGTTGTGTCATGAGTTTCATGGGGTTGACATAATTTCCCTGGGTGTTGGGAAAGGTGTGCCTACTAACCGAACTCTGGTGTTTGCTAATGCTTCACATTCGCAAAGGATGTGCTCTACTTTGAGCTAGAGGTGGCTCTTTAGTTGACAGTGGACCAATTGTGTCACTAATTTGTTCTCTATTCAAGTTGAGAATTTGTTTCGACAGCTTGACAGAGGGTGTAGGAGGTAGAAATAGTTTAGAGTGTCGATATTCTAGCTTTTACTGTGGATAATCCGCAAAATACTCTTGTGTTTCTTTCTTCTTGTTAGTGCATCTACTCGTTCGTTTCCATTAATCCCGTTGTGTCACCGACCCCCATATAATTTTGATTTTATTTGTTCGAGAAACATTGAGTCAGTCGAGTAGCTAGCTTCGATCTTACCTCACAAAAACTAATGGCTAAAACTGTCGCTTCGCTGTCTGTATGTAGATGTGTCAGTTTTTACAATTTCCTCTTTTAATTTCCCTGACACACAGTTCAATTACATGTATTTCTCCTTGATAGACTGTACTTAAGTTATTCAGGGTGGGAATGATTTTCAGTGTAGAACTAACTCCATGATCCGACCCCATGATCTATTTTTGATCATAGAGTCGATTGTGCCCGATTCGTTAAGAGATTCCCGTGTCTAGTCTGAAATTCTCACAGATTTGGCCGGTGCACAGCCATTTTATTCGGTACTTTCGGTATTACCTGCTGTGCGACTATACCCCACCATGGTAATTTTGACATTTTGATTGAACAGCAAATTTGTTTTTTTAGGTTGATCATACAATTATCATGTATCTGGTAGATCCAAATGGTGAATTTGTTGATTACTATGGACAAAATCGAAATCGTGAACAGGTATCGACATCGATACTGGTGAACATAATGAAATTCGATCAAATGAATAAGAAAGGTTGGTTCACATAGTTTATATGAACTTGAACCAGGACGGTGGTGTCATCCATCAACAATCACCAGGTTCGGATTTTTTTCATACAATTTTTTTTTTTTTCGTCATGTATGTAAATCAACAAAAAGTGATAGTAATATTAATAATAATTAAATAAATAAAAAAAAAACCATTAACGTATACAAAATCGTCTCTCATCTCTTTATTTATTAATAATAAATTCAAATATTCTCATGTGTTCGGCTCTGTGTTAATTTGTGTGGCTACAATTTTTTGTTGTTGTTGTTTTTTTTTCTTTTTTATAATAATTTTATTTACATTGGTTCATTCATAATAAATACATTTAATTCTCTCTATATACTTATAAACATAACTGCGGGCTATTTATGCCCTATTTTCAACTATATGGTAAATTATTCCCTATACGAAACGATTTTTTATTCACATAAATTATTTTGCATGCAATTTTCGATGGTGGTGGGTTGATTTATTTGGTGGTGTTGGCATTTTTTTTTTTTTTAATAATATTTGATACAACAAAATTAATTTTAAATTAAAATAAATATCAAAAGCTGATCATTATCGGGGCGCAATTACATCACACTCATGTTAATTGAATTTTAGTTCCGTTTTTGTTTTCTCTTTTCTAACGATCTTTCTCAATGGTGTGGCCGCTTTTCATTCAACCAATTCGACGCAATAATGTACTCCGTCCAAAATTCACCTGTTGCTATACGAGTTTGTAGGTTTCTTTTTCAACTGTAGTTGGTACTTCGCAATCAAATGAGGCTCGCATTAATTCTGAAAATGAAATTAAACAAAAAATATATTAATTTCCTCCATTTAACGATAAATAATTGACTAGCTGGCTATTTATTCAATTCGATTAGTCAGGATTAATTGATTTTTGTAGTTTATTTTTGTTGTGTTGGGGATGATTTTAAATGTGATAATCGAATTTGGTGTGGGGAAAATACTTTTATGGCCATTGAGTATCATCGGAATTTTTATCGAATTGATGTGTCGAATTTAAAAAAAAAAAACATTTATCGAATTCAATTCAATTAAAATTCGCCGCAGTCGTTTTTTTTTTACTTCCACACACTAAAAAATAAGTTTACTTTTTAATTTACAAATATTTTGAAATATTTTGAATCGTAAAAATACAATAAAAATTTTGTCGCTCGCCGCAATAACTCAAAAAAGTGTTGAGCTAGAGACTAAAAATTTTTTAAGACTAGAGAATTTTTTTTGTGAACGAGCTGCTTACTGCTTAGTATTTTCTAAATGGGCAACAAATCGCTCCACCACTTCAATATTTCTTCTCATACACATTTTTTGATCACATAATTTGATTACGTAGTGCAATTTTACCGGCACCTCCACTTCTGGATTCGCCTTAGATCGAATCAAAAAATCTTCTGTAAATATCTTCCAATTTTTCACTAAATTTCCATTTAAATTGAAACCTTCATAGTCTGTTCTATTTTTGATATATTTTGCATATACAGTAGAACCGTATTATTCTGGACCCCATTAATCCGCACAAGTAATTAAAAATTAACTAAGAAAAAAAAGCAAAAACCCAATTAAAAAGCTAAATTGCAGGTGTGAAACTTTTGCAAACTACAGATTTATCGCGCTTTTATTGTCTTTGTGAGAGAGTTTGTAAACGTACAAGTAACTTTGACCTTTATTGTCGATCAGTCGCTCGCGCTTTACCATACGCTGCGCGTCACTTCTTGTGTCTTTTGTTACTTATTGTCATTTAATTGTTAAGTGATAAAGTGTACTGTTTTAACTATTCCTTTATTCATTTTTTAGGTTGTTTGTTTTAATTCGGACAACCTGGAGTCCCAATTAGTCCGGATTACCGAGATTCTACTGTATTTACCAAAAATACCGACAAACGTCTAACGACAAAATTGCTAGATAATTCTTATAAATTCTAGAGACGATGCTGTTTTGTTTAAAAGTTTACTTTGTACGTTCGATCCCAATCTCCCCTTTTATGTTTGCATGATGATGGTCTCGGTCTCTTCAGCTCAACATAAATATGCAAGACCGCAACAAACAAAAGTTGTTAAAACTGTGCGGACCTTAAATTCCATCTTCTTGGTAATTTGACCATAAAAAAGAGTTCCTATTAGCTTTTCTCTGTGCACTTATTTCTTAAGATTTATGCACTTTAACTAATCCCATTATTTACTTACGTACTGACTGCGCTATTTTATCTAAATAATAAATTAGTATATATAGTATACTAGTAGGACAACGTAAACATAATCATTTTGATTAACTTTTATATTCTACACTGCATTAACATCGTTTGCCGGAAAACGCATTGTAATTTAATGGTCATACAATGTTTCCTTTGTTAATTTTCGCATTAATATTTTGTATATTGCACCACACGTCTCATAAACAATGTGTGGTATAGTTGAATACCCAATTCGAAATTACTAATATAAACTACGAAAGGAATCAGATATAAGTAAATTCTACATTTTGTCGCCATATTTTTGGAACTAAGTACCTCAAAGTTACATATAAATGAGTTTCCGGTAGTTCCCAATAGTTCTACAAATTTATTCATCATCTTGAAACTTTATCTTCTTTCTACCCAAACGCACGGACAGAGACATCATGCGTAACGTGATCATACGTCCTGTTTTAAACGGGACAGTCCCGTTTTAAGCTAGTCTGTCCAGTTGTCCCCAAGCACAGTTTCAGGACATCAAAATGTCCCGTTTTTTTTTTTCAAAAAAGAGAAGAATTAGAATAGAAATTGTTCAACAATTTTTCAAATTTTTTCGAAATCGAAATAGAATTATTTGTTAACAGCACAGAATGTAGCAGACCAAACAGACTCTATAAATTGTTTGTGCAATATGCATGAAGAGAAAAGCTAGATTTTTGTTCAATACACTTATAGTGAATGCTAACTAAACTAAAGTTTTCTATCCTTATGCAAATATGATAGAGACGGCGATACGTTTGTTCAAAGAGAAATAAGTACAGTTGATGCTTTTCATGCTAGCAATATAAACGTTTTTATTCTGTAATTTTTTTTTTAATTCAATTTTTTTTTTTCAAAAATGATCAAATTTTTTTCCAGTTTCCCGTTTTGACATTCAAAATAAATGGTCACGTTAATCATGCGCCATAACTACAAGCTGAAGTGTTAAATCAACTACATAATTCCGTCAGGTCGTTTCAGTTTTTCAACATATTTAATTTAAAAATATTTTTTTCTCGTTACATTATTTGTTAATCTGTCCAGTTTTGACTACAATACTTGGCCAGCGAATTCTATGCACTCTCTCCACATATGCATATATCAAGAGTGCATGGAATTCACTGACCAGGTATTGTGTGTATTAAGTGTGGATTAATAAACTAACTAAGCGAGCAATTTAAGGTACTGCCACACAGAGCGCGGTCTGCCCGCCGCGATCTGTCATTTTTTGATCAGGCGGCAAGGCGTTCTCTTGTAATACACATGTATGTATGCAGCCGGGCACAGAGAGCGCGATCTGCAGCCGCGGCATTCAAGGTAAGATCGCCGCGGTCAGATTTTCGAATGTATTAAAATACAAAAATGTGAGAAAATATCCATTTATTTTTGACATTAGTAATAAAATTGACAAATTTTTCGCGTATTCCGTTTGTTGGTCGACGATTAGTTGGCCTAATGGATGTCGTTGCAAGAATAGGATTTGTGATTTCTTCAGTTTTTGTTAGTATAGTTGTTTTTTACAATGTGTGTGATCGTTTTAATCTCCGGCCAATCGCGGAAGACCGCTTTCTGTGTGTCGTCTCCAGACCGTTTTCTGTATGTCGTCTCTAGACCGCTTTCTGTGTGTCGTCTCCAGACCGCTGACGGTCGCGGTCAAAGCGCTCTGTGTGGCAGTACCTTTAGCAAAACCGCCGATGGTTTTTGGTATTTGGTTTTAGTTGTAGAGGAGGCATTGTGTACTATTTGTGTACGTATACAAAGGATTTTTTTTTGTTTATCAGTAATCATGCGCATCAAGCTTCTACTCTCTCCAACACATAATTAATTCCTACTTAACTAAACAATACAACAAAAAAACGGTAAAATGGATTACATATTTATTAATTTCGTCGGTTCGATATTAAATTATGAATTATGTGGTTATGTAATTAATTGACAATAAGAAAGCAATATTGACCAATTATACAAACTATGTGTGATTGTGTGAGTCTTTAAGAATTAATTAAGGAAATATTATTGTGCATCAACATTTTACGGAAATACTTAAGGTAAAGACGGATTTGGACTAATAGGTTCGTAAAAACATTAGAATTATTAATTTTAAGATAATATTTACAAAACTCAAGAAAACAAAAATTGTTTGTTGTTAGATTTTCTCAATTTCCTTTTACATATTCCCTAGACGTTGATAAAGAATCATTAAAAAAATTATATCTACGCAGCCGTATTGTTTGAACAAATTTTAATTCCGGTTTCAAATATTAAACGAAAAAAATAATTATAAAAGCTTTTACAATAATGTGCGCACGCAATTATAAAGACGCCACGGCGCACACTTTGGGAACCACTGCATTAAAGGATTTTTAAATCGATAGAATCCGTCAAACCAAATTATTTATTCGAATTTGATGAGAACGGGCAACCGCAATTCTTAACCTATACGACATTAATTTGTCATCAGCCTTGGATAGTGGCTCATCCGTTATGATATTAGAGATTTATGCCTCTGATAGTCTGGATACGTAGAATATTTTTGAAATATCTGTCTGGCTAAAGAAATATCTCAGCAATGCCAACAGAAATTATACATTATAAATTTCAGTTTTGTTTTTTTACCGGAAATATGCCACTTTAAGAACATAAATACAGAAACAAAAAATAAAAAACAAAAAAAAAACAAAAAATCTCGTACATATAGAAGAACTTTAGCAATATCATCAAACTTTTCAATAATATTGGAAAAGTTTTGGAATTGCGAAAAATTCTAGTAAAATTCAAATTAATGTTTTTGAACAAGATTTCCATCAAACGCGGCGATATACATACATAAATACATAGCTGCTACACACATACATACATACATACTTATATATATGCCCAGCACCAACCTTCCTCACCCATCATCATCATCATCATCTTCATCTTCATTTTTAGTTCGGTAAAATTTTATGCAAACATTGCACGCAATGTGAATTATATTTTTAAGAAATTTTTTTTTTGGAAAATTATAGAAATTGACGCGCGCGTGTTTTTTTTTTTTTTGCTGCTATATTTGGATCAAATGGAATTAGCTGCTAGAAGTAATAATCTCGTCCAATAAAATATACTACTTCAATGTATTTCAATCAATTTAATTAAACTTTTAATACGGTCGCCATGAACATTTTCCAATTTTCTCTCATTGCCATTGGGTATGTTTCCGTTTTCCATTACATTGATTAGAAAATTGAAGAAAATTTATTGTGGAGTGTTATATAGTATAGTTATTTGCTGCATGGGGGCAACATACTACAAATATTTTGTTTGACATTCGATCTATATTTATTAATAAAACGGACAAATTGATAGTTTGATCAAACTTCCTTTTAATTGACTAAAATTGCATTTAACCTTCTTCGGTTCCTTGTGTAAATAAGACACACACCTTTGAAATTCAAATTTGAGGTTTACTCTGCTATTTTTTCGTCAAAACGAGCTAGGATTTTGGCTTTAAACTTTATGTTTTCGACATCTATATATTCACGGTAGGTAGATGTCGCTCGTAGGTTGTAACAAAAGTAAGTTTAATAAAGTTACTCGAAATAAGAAGGTTAAACCGAAAAAATCGACCAAATTATGTAAAATTGCACGAATTGACGTAACCTAAACGTAACTCATGACTATAAAACCAAAATTGTTCTTAAGTTAACAATTTTAATACCAAATTAGTCTAAATAATATGGACGATCAGTGTTTACCTAATTTTGATATAAATCATTCATTTACTCGAAAGATAATCGAAATGTAGAAAAAATGAATATGACAACAATTATAGAGAATGCAAAAATGAAGATTTCTTTCATAGGCCAAAAAGTTGTACAATCTACCGTTGTGGCGCTACAATCAATTTTATTAGATTTCTAGCGTTTTTAATGATTTACTCGAAAAGTATTTAGATTAGGGAAAAAATGAATATGACGAAAATCATAGAGAATAAAAAAATGAAGATTTCATTCATAGACCAACAAGTTCTACGAAATACCGTTATAGCGCTGCAATCAATTTTATGTCATTTCTAGTTTACATACGGATATATTATAATCGGCGTAACCAATTTTTCCTTCTTTACTGGTTTTTTGTTTTTTTTTTTTAAAAACCCCTTTTGTTTAAAAGTATTCTTCAAATCTACAAGTAAGATTTGAACGTGTTCTTCCCAGATTTAACAATAATCTCAATAACTTTTTTAAATAATACCTGGGCCAAATTTCAGGATCATCATCAAACTGGCACTGGGACACTGGGTACGATAAAATGGGAATAATATTGCAATTTGTATTGAATTTATTATCTGTAATAGGGCCTTATTATTGTAGTGCCCGGGTAAAGTACTCGCCACTGCAAAATTGATGAAAATCGAACGAAACTGTTCATAATCTGGTCAATAAACGAAGTCTGTGGTCATTTCATGTAAAAATGTAGAAGAGTCTTTCAAGAAATTGTCCAAAAATGTATAAAAACCATATTTTAACAAAAAATGATTTATCCCTTGACCTTTGGTCATGGTCATATTATGCATTTTTCTACGTACATTAAATACGAGTATAAACAAAAGACAAAATAAAAATAAATTTTTTTTTTCAAAACCAACCTGATTCATTCAGCAACGAACAACTATTCATGTGCCGATGAAGTTGTTCGTATTCTCCAACATCTGGTAACGATGTGTTGACATCGTACATGTGCTTTGTAAATGCACCAACGATAGCAGCGAAACGATTGAAAGCACCAATATTGATATGACCATTGGGTAATCTGAAAACAAACAAAAAACCAAACAAATCAAACAAGTCAATTATGGATGCACTTGAAAAAATTAGGTTGGATCAATACTAAAATTGGAACTATCGAATTTCCAAAATCGAATATTTTAGGACAATTTGTTACATTTTTGTTGTTTTTATTTCACAATATGTATTTCCAAAAGATGAAACAAATCCAAAACCAGAAACAAAAAAAATTATAGCGTGGATAGAAACATGGAAAATGTGTCCTTTTATAACGGGCGATGAAAATTGTATTCTGTTTATGAATTATTTTCTATGTTTTCTATCATGTTTCGAATTGTTTCAACAATGTTTCTAAATGGAACTTGACATAGGAAATAACTATTATTGAGTTATTATAATAAGTAACGACAATCTAAATAGGCAAAAAGTATAAAAATGTTGCGAGCGAAGGAAATGTGAAATTTTATTATCGAAATTATTGCTCAAAACGTAGGAGGGCTACCAAATATTCCAAAAACCAAGCCCTACGCCTACGGTACTAATTGTAGAATATTTTACAGGGTGGGAAAATAGCCTCATCTTGCCTCCACTAGCCGGAGCCTATGGTACTTAGTATATCTTTACTCTAAGCCGGAATGTAGACATTCATTTGTATGTATAAAAAAAGAATGAACAAAATATCAGTGGCGATGCGTAAACAATTTCGTAGGGTTGACAAATTTAATGTAATTTAATTTAATTTCTTAATTATTCTCGCCAATGTTCTACACTGGTCTAAAATAAATAAATAAATGGTAGACTTATTTGTCTCTATGATGCTCTGCCGCTGCAACAAATATCAAATTTCTTATTCAGAATTTTAAAAGTACACTCTTATCTCTCAAATTGATGAACCTCACAAATTACCAACCAACTGTCAACCATGTCACTGCGATATGAATAGGTAATATTTTATGTGACTACCATATTATTATAAAAAAGAGGAAATCCAAAAAAAAAAAACAAAAAACAGGAGAAAAAAAATCAAATCAATCATTTTCTCATACTTGGTTAGGCAATCATCCCGGGCAGCAATAGCCAAACAAACAATATCCGCAAAAACCGGTATAACAACCCAATCCGTTGGTTTTGTCTTTGGCATTGATGCAGTCGAATGTTTTTTCTTATCATTGTCACAATGGCCGCCAGTTTGTTTGTTCCATAGAACACCGTAACCATCGGCATGTCGTTGCATACAGTCCAATTGTTGGCTGGTGGACGATAATTTACTCCACTAGAAAAAAAAGAACAACAAAAATGTAATAAAAATAAATTGGCTACATAATAAAAGTTGGGTGCCCTGGAAAGTAATCATAATACATTACGCAGATGAAGAAAAAAAAAAGGAAATATTTTGATAAATCTCAAGGAATAGCAAAATAGACGGTAACGTTAGAATTTCTTGTATAAGTATAGAATAGAGGTATATCTCCACCCAATATCTTTACTCACTCTCTCTCCTTGTCCATAAAATAACTGTTTAGAGTGGGTAATATACTTCAATGTGACATAAAAATATTGTACGATTGAGGACTTTGTGCAAATAAATCGAAAACAGACCAAAAATTGGATTATGAAGTCATTATTATGTTTGACCAATAATGTATTTTCAGTTTTGGGGGGTTGTTTTTTTTTTTTTTTTGTTATTTTTGACACAAGTGTGCTTCTCGGAGTTGGACAGCTAAGCAAAAAAAAAAAAAAAAAAACACTAACCAGGCAGAAACGATAAATTTTTGATTGGAGTGTTGCGTGTTTCTTTTATATCATTTATACCACACAATTGCTAATTTTTTACATTAAGGTCAAACCATTTGGAATTTATTGTATGTACGATATACGGTTTGGTAATATAAGATGTTCTCCATGGTTTATGTACAATTCAAGTGTTTCTATACCTACCTCCAACCTAGACAATAAATTTACAAAAGAAGGAACGAGAGTGTGTCCCAAATGACAGCCCTGAAGTAGGGATTTTTTTTTTTGTATAGTAATGGAAATATTTTTGAAATTTATAACAGAATAATGTTTCAGATACTCCTTTTAAAAGTATTCATAAATTTATTAAATTTAATAAAATGCTACAGTTAGGCAACTCATATATATTCCAACAGATGGGCCTTATCGGTTATGCGGTATACCTATTAAATATTTGATTAAATTCTGGTCACCTCCTTGTCTCCCCCCCTCCTTTAAGATTAATTTTATATATTTTGTCGTGTTTGCGGTTTTCCAAAATTTCGCAAATAATTGTTGACACATATTTTCAATAATAGTCAGGAGATGATTTTCTGTATGCAAAATGTTTTTTCCTTTGTACTCTCAAATACTTAAACTTCCTTACTTATTGTCATAAGTTTTTGAGGAGATCAACTGTTCCGTCAGTTAATCATTTTATTTATTTTTTATGTGGAATTTCGTTGAAAATATATGTATGATGAAAGAATATGGACAACCCTGTAACAAATTTTTGTAATTTTTTGCGTAGATGAATTTTTAAAATTTCCTCATTTTCGTTACTCAAAATTATATTTAAGTTGGTATTTGTTTTTATTTTATACATATCGGGAGGGGGATTGAGCGGTGAGGGGAGGTAGGTGTGGGAGGGTGTAATATCAGTCATTTAGAAATTAGTGTGATTTAAAGTTTTTAGAAATTTTATAGCCCGCAACATCTCATACTTAGAATAAACTTAATCCTTTTTTAACCCTTTCAAGCTAAGTGATCCCACTGTGGGATAAAATAATTTAAAAATGCGTTTGTGTTTAGTTTGAACGTGTTTGACTGGCTAGGCTAATTTAGTTCATTTTATTACTGTTTTTGGCGTTGGTGAATACGAATTATATAATATTGTAATTGAAAAAAATGCTTTTTTTTGTCCGCAAAGGGTTAACCATAAATGAGACATATTTAATGTAGGGTAAAATGAGGCACATTCGTCATGGGAGTGAGTACATTAAAAATTTCGGGCTCTATTACTCACACGTCTAAAAAATTGTGAATGATTTTAAATAATCAGCTCCACTCTAAAAATTAACGGAGTTGTTGGGGTCGACCTCTGTGCTGTACTACAAATACATTACGTAAAATGCTTTTTGATTATATCTAAATTTAATTTTACTTCCACCAGGCACCATTTTGGTCATCGTGGTTTTTTTACAGTTCTATTTCCCTCTCGCTCTCTCTCTATTTTCTGGAAATTTGACATATTTGGTAAATGTTGACCTACTTTTTTAATTGTGTAGACAAAAATTCTTTTGTACTAAATTAAAATTTTTCATTTTTAATTGATATTTTTTATCGTTCAGCCAAATCATATAAAAAAAATGTTTGTTTTTAATTCGAGGTGCTAAAAATATGATAAATTATGGTTGAAAATACCCCCTTTTATATTTGAAAAACTAATTTCCCAGCGACACACCATTATATGGTTAACAATTAATAATTAATGTATTCCGTGTCGGGAAAAATGTTCCCCAATATATCCAAATCACCTTTTCGTGTCATAATAAGTAGTTGTCTGAAATCTATAATTTTCTACACCCAAAATCATTTATTATTAAACCGCAATAATGGTAATTCTACATTTAAGCACTAACCACCCAACAATCAATATAAATATGTATGCATTACGGGTATATGTGTACGAGCATTTGATATACAGACACGAAATCAACCCTCCCCATTTAAAACCTAAATAATTTCTTTCAATTTTCCCACAACCAATTTAGACTATTATACAAATAAACTGTTATTAAATTTGCTCACACACAGTTTATTAATATTTAAAGGACGATTTGGTAGGTATAGGTTTTAGTATCTCAATATACAGTTATGTGAATGATATACGGAATTGGATGAATTTATTTACATATATGTATGTATGTAGATAGGTTAAAGAGCATAGACGGTATGTGAATTATTTATATTTTGTGAGTTTATTTTTAGTTAAATTTATACCTACATATTTATGGTTTGACTACTATTTAGTGTTACCATTGGAAAAGTCAATTTGTGCCCATCTGGCAATATTAAAATTAATCCACATTTTGTCATCCATTTTGTCGACATCATTTTTAATAAATTGAGTTCATTCGCAACAAAACTAATACAAGTGAACCAACCAAATCGTGCAAAAAAGCAAAAAATCATATATTGTCCTAGATTCAGTTCAATTTTAAGCATGCGAGTAGCATTTTTATTTAAGTAATTGGTATACAAGATGCTAAAAAAAATTATTTATTTTTCTATCAAAGGTTTACCGGAAAGTTGTCATCCCAAGTTTAAACAAATATGACAGTAGTGTTCATTTGAAATTTATATGACTGTCTCTTTTTAACATTGTATTTCTACATATTTGGTATTTTAAATTTACTGAAACAAGAATTTCATCATTCCAATATTAAGTGAGATTCCTTTGGGTAAATGTCTATTAATAAATATTATTTACGGGGCATTGCATTCTGTATGAATTTCAACAAGCTAGATAGAACAATGCTACAGATAGAAATGTGGTAAACGTTTTTGATGATGATACACCGTTTCCGACAAAATGTGTAGAAGATGGTTTTTTTAGGAGACCATTTCGACCTTTTTGAAGAGCCACTTTCTGGCAGACCATTTCCGATCGATACAGCTAGATTCTTTTGACAACATCGGCCATTGCGAAACAGCTCAACTCTCCATATATACAACAAACCATTTCGGATCATATTCGAAAAGTTCGATTGGTGTATAAATATTAAAAAAAAAAACCGATACAAAGCATTCCGGTAGACCTTTAGTTTCCCAATATGCCAAACGATTTGAATTATTCATTGAGAGACGCCCCTGTATGAGAAAGCACACCAACACAAGAAATTGAGGGTGTACAACAAATGTATATTTATGTAAATATTTGTCTAATAAAAAACGGAAATTTGCAAATTTTCCACGAATCAAGAGTTTTCTTCTTACACATAGATATGAGTTTGGTCCGCTTTTGAACTTCCTGTGAAAAGGATAATTAAACTTGTAAATCATTAAAAGATAACGTGTGAATCTGTTTGTTTAGGTTTAATAATTCTTTCCAAATGTAAATATTCTTTAAATGAGTACACATAGCAAATGCCTGTTTGTAGAAATAACTCTTTGTTTATACATTGTATATATATGACTGATGACTAATTTTAGTATAATTTATGGTATGGATTGCCTTAAAAAAAAAAAAAGGTTCAAGCTTGAAGTTTAACCCATTACAGAGATTTCTAGAATAAATTTGGTTATATTACTCTTTGATGTGGGTTTTCCCAGATAGGAAATTTACAAGAAAAAGAAACTGATACAGTTTGGTTGTTGGATACGATACGGTCTATTAAACATGATAGAATATAATTTTCTTTTACATATACATATACATACATATACATATACATATATATATACCTACTATGGAGAAAAAAAAAAGAAGATCTTTTTTAGTGAATTCATTTTAAGTATAGAGAGTCTTTAACTGTTGGTTGCTTAAATTGAGCTTAAAATTATATTCGAAAAGATGTGGGTGAATCGACCTTTTTTTTTGTTTTTGTTTTTGTTAAAAGAACTTAAAACGATAAATTGGTCACCCCCAAAAGGGTGATTAATCTGTAAACAAAGTTTTATCAAATTTCAAAGGACAATACATTTATCGTATGGCACATAAAATATTTACGGGTAAAGTAAATGTAATTCATTATACACGCAACCATTTTATTTATTATGTGGTGCTGGTGATCTGTGGTCTGGTAATGGTCTCTAGTAATAATCTGGTAATCGTTTGGTAATAGTCTGGCAATGCTTTGATAATATTCTGATTGCGTAACTCAATTCGCTATATATTACGAGCACTTATATTGGACCTACCTATTTAAATATTAAAATTTAAATTGATCAATTACCTACTTCCGCATCCATTTTCCAATTCCTCAACAAAATTTGTAAAAAAATTGACTCAACAAAACAATTTTTATTTTCCAAGTTGTTATATAAAAGTTCTCAAATATCGTTCTTATTATGTAACTATTTTAGAAAAAGCCAGTGGCGTAGAGCGTTCATATGAATCATAAATATTCATATAAATTCATGTTCTGTTTAGGTAACACTGCTTTTAAGAAAAATGACGCACGGCTGTTTAAAAGCATTGTTAATCTCAAAAAGAGTTATAAATCTTTATCTATCTGCCTATACCTACTGCAGAGCTGTAATCTAGCAAATATTTGCAAAAAAAGTATAATAAAGATTAATCCTTTGAAGAACAAAGTTAGTATAGTTGGTAGTACTACGTATACTCTACACTTCTACAGTGAAGCGCAGTGGTGGCTCATGAGAATTATTGATTCCATAATCGTGGGGTTATTTAATAAAATATTACGACATTTTGATAGAATAAAATAAAAAAAACAAAAAATTGGACGTTCGACAAACATCTGTGCCGTTTTTTCGGAGGTTTTTTAAAAAAGTAACACAATTTTTACCTTTCCTAATATTAAATTTATTTATTTATAATTTAATAAAAGTTTCGAACAAAATTAACCCTTTAAAGTTAGTTTTTTTTTTTAAATATCGGACGACAATAGGATCATTAATAATATATAATTAAAAAAAGGTAATAATCAAAATGTATTCTGAAAAAAACACCGAACCAACTGAGAATCGAACCAAGAACTCTAATTGTTCGACATTACCTGTTAAAAATTCTAAATATATCGTGCCAATTGTAATTAATGTAAAAATATTTAAGATGAGGCAACTCTGCTAGCGCGTAGAAGAGATTTTGGAAAAAAAAAATTTATTATTTTCAATTTTGCCACTGCTTTCAAATAAATGCACATTTATGAGGAAAAAAAATTACGTAACGCACATAGGCATTACATTACTGAAAATCGAATTAATGTTCCGCATTTTTCCATAGAACAGATTTTTTCCCGGTTAAACGTAGCTTCAATTTTGATTTTTTTTTTTTTTTTTTAAATTATCGCTATTTCATAACACATACATATATATATACAGTGGTGTGCAAAAAAATAAGTGTAAGGCATATTTTGTATGAAAAAGTCGAAATTCACCAATTTCTCCTACTTGTTGGGATTAATATCTGAAAAATCTATGAATGCCATTATTCTTTATTTTTAAATGCTAATATTTTGTGAAAATATGGACGGGAAATGAGGGCAGTTGCAAAAGTTGGGAAGGGTTTGTCTTGTGCAAAATAATAAGTTTGAAAATATTAGCATTTAAAAATAAAGAATAATGGCATCTATAGGTTTCTCAGATATCAATCCCAACAAGTAGGAGAAATGACTGAATTTCGACTTTTTCATACAAAATATGCCTTACACTTATTTTTTTGTACACCAATGTATATATAGGATACATATACGTAATATATATACATACGTAGTGATATTTATACATTGGCAATATTTTTCCATCATATTTATCTTTATACATCACCGTCAATATATTGAGAAGCTTTCACCATGTATTTTATATTTTATAAAGACTCATGATGACTAAAAATTACATTTTTGATACAATCTATAGAAAAGCATAAATATTCGATATTGGAATGATATATATCCAGCTTAAATCTATATTAAAGCTCTAATAGGAAAGTTCGGGATATTAACTTTGTTTTTTTTTTAAATTTTATTTATTTCTTGTTACGGATGGTACATATTTTTATGACTTTTTAGAAGAATTTCCTTTGCTATTAAGCCATTATTAAGTATTAATTGTGTGGCATTTGATTGCGGACGATAAAATAGTATTTCGGATGGGACTTTATCATTCAAATAATACTTACTATATGTATAAAAAAGTTCAGATCCGGTAACTAATTTAAAATTCCATTATGTGTCTCAAAAAATACATGCAAAAAAAAAATCGACCGCAAAGTGTTAAATAACTTTATATTTTTCATGTTTAAAATATGACAGATTAACAAGTTACGGATGTGACAAGTGAGATTTTTATTTTTCTTAAAATCGTTACTCTAAACACGCAATCAATATTCATTTGAGCAATTGTATAAAATGTAGAAAATGAGAAGAGCACAAAGTCACAAGGGATGCCAGCTGTAATAATTATCTTGTTTCTACTTTACCAAACATTTAAAGGTCATATTGAGTCGTTATTTTTTTTTTTTTGTTTATGTTTATAGAATAATAGATATATAACATAGTCATGTCAAGTCGTTCTTTGTACGTTGTAAAATTTTCCACTTTACAGTCCGAAGGGACTTTATATGGTTTCATATCTTATTGAATTAATATAGACGAAAGAAAAAAAACAAAGAATTACTTCTGTTAAATTTACTACTCAAAATGCAAGATATGAATTGTGAAATTCTACAAACGTCTTCATACTAGAATAATTTACGATTTTCATTTTATTGCATACTTTTCTAAAAGCCAACTATAAAAAAAAGAGTTAACTACACAGAGAGATAATCCATAAATTATTGCATACATCCGCACGACCGCACATTCGTACTAGTGAAGATTATATATATATATTTTTTTTACGTATGTATGAACGGTACACAAATAGACACTTTGATGTTCAAAATAGAGAAGAAACAAAAAGAAGAAAAAAAAAACCTGTCATTTTCCTCCAATAACCACGTAAACACGATGATCATCATCATGTGAATATATTCCCATTTATGGGATGTATAGAAGGTACTTGTTCATTCTATCCTATCGGCCAACTCATTTAAATTCACTGCCCGAGCTTTTTTTTTTTCCTCCCAACCATAATAATGACAGGATTACTGAAACACGTACCGTAGTAGTAGTCATACCATACATGCAGTATGTGAACTATAATAAAAAAAAAAAAAACAGTTTTGTATAACCATGCAACATTCATATATAGGGTACGTGGAAGCTTTTTCCCGGATAAAATGCCCAGTTTTTATTATACATTGAAATGACTAGAGTAAAGAGGCTTTGTGTTATAAATTACCTAGTTAATGATGTCCTTTGTTCATCATATATAAGACAATTAAATATTAAAAAAAGGGAAAATCAGAACATAGTGGCAAATTGAGGTTTGCAATATCCTCTTTAAACATAATTGTGGGGTTTTGTGTTGTCATTAAATAATTAGATGGAATTAGTGGCATAAAGAGAGACAGCGAGAGAGGGGTTATTTTAAAAGGTCCTTATGTTGTTCACCCTATTTTGTTTTAATTAGGCTTTTTGAAGTGGCAATATTTTTCAGAATTCACACAGGGCCCTGAGTTTATTATCACCCTTCATAAAGATACTTGAATGAATATCTTATTTTTGTACCTGAATCTGTTTGGAGGCTTTTAAAATTTTCATGAAATGTGAAGCAGGATTAGTTTAAATCCTTGAATTAGTTAGCACACAATTTTGATTTATATATTTTAATCAAGCTTTTGGGTACAAATGTTTAGAATACTCTTCCATTTAATTCTATTCATTGGCCATTTTCAGAACATTTTCTTAAAATGCTCTTTCATCTCTTACACATTAAAAGTACATTAAGTTGTACAATATTCTGCTTTTCCTTGCGATTCATTATATAGAACTAATGCATCATGAATGAATACGTACAAATTTGAAACACAATTATTCTATTAAAGCTCTTCTGTTATTTTTTTTATTTTTTTTCTTCCTCAAATGGCATGTTTCTTACTTCGTTTCTCAACCTTGTACTCTTGTACAACAGTAATTGTACGTGCTAAAATTACCTAAAGCATAAATTTGTTAATGAATAGAAATTAATTAACCGAATTATTTTCATTTTTGCTAGATACAAACCTACAGGCACAACAGGACTTTCTAATTTACGTGACACATCCAGAGCAACTTTCACCGGAGGTTATTTTAAAGTAAATAATCGTTCGTTGCTACAAAATACTTTTAATTGAGTTTATTTGTCATCAAAGCTGCTTTTACCTGGTGAAAAGCTTTAAAATGTCTAAAACTTTTTTTGTTTGTTTGTACTCACTCTCTCTCTCTCTCTTTTAAATTTAAATATAGACGACACAATACACAACACCCGTAGACGATAATAATTTTTGGTCTTTTATATCTCTACACACCCCCCGCAGTTTGAGATATGTACCAAATGTATGTACACTGTACAGTACAGTACACATGAAGTGACTTTTGATTAATTTAAACATTTCATTCACCTTCAGTCAGTAGTGTTAATATTGTCAGTAGAAAATGTAAACATGTGACGGCGGTGGTGATCTTATATTTTCATGAATTAAATTTATGATACAGTTAGGGAAAAGCTTTTAATTGTGATTTATTACCGCTTTGTTTTATTCAATTTTCATTAAAATTTAAAGTTCCATTTGTTATTCGGGTTATTTATTGCCTGGTAAAGAATGTTAGCTATTTTTGGTACATATTAAATAAGTAGAAGAATGTATTGGATGGCATAATTGTGTTGGATTATTTGTAATGGTATGGAAACCGAAAAAAAGCCTATTCGTTACATTGAAATTTGTAATTAGGAACAGCCGAAGCGTAAATAAAAATAGAGACAAAATAAAATAAAAACAAATAGAAAATTTAAAAAAGAGAATAAAGTGGAAAAGGAAAAATGGATAAACGAAAAAAAAATTTTATACAGAGGAGAAAAATAAAGCGAAGAGTGAAAAAGAAGAGAAGAAAAGAAAAATTTAAAAAAGAAAAAAACAAAAGAAGCAACGAAAAAAAGAATGAAAAAAAAGAAAAGAAAGGAAAAGAAGGAAAGGAGAAAAGAAAAGAAGCAGCAAAGAAGAAATAAACAAAAGAAGGAAAGAGACGAAAAAAAGGAAGTGGAGAAGAAGTAGAAGAAGCGGAGAAATGGAGATGGAAGTGGAGATGAAGAAATGAATATCAAGAAGATAAGAGCAGAAGAATAAAAAAACAAAAGAACGAAATGTAATTTTTTTTTGAATTTTCCTGAATATTGGAAATGTAAAGAGATTTCCAAGTGATGATCCCATGAACGATGAACAATTGTTGCACCATCAGATAAAATCATTATAAATATAATTTCGAAAGCTTGTGAAAACCAAAACTTTTTATTTTTATATTCAATCAATTCGAATCTATATCTATATGTATGCAAATATTCCCTTTTTAACCTGTTTTTTTTTTATTTACCTAATTTCATTGAAAATTGAAACGTTTAGACTACATTTTGGTTTGTTTGTTTGAATGAATGAAAAACAAGCATCCCTTTGACAGAATATTATGTTTAAAATTGGTTTTATTAAAAAAAAAATGCTTTTATGTTGCCGCTAAATTAATGCAGACATCTCCAAAGTGAAGAAACATTATGTTTTCGGAATTTAATTTTTGCCAAAGTAAATTGCTACGCCGACTTTATGAAATTTAATTATTTTATGTAATAGCAATTTACTTGTTTTGTCATTTCTAATAAAATCTAATGCTATTATCCTGGAAATGGCATTTTACTCCTTTTTCTCTTAAAAATCCATTGTACAATAATCCAATAATTTTTCGAGTAATTACATCAGGATGATATAAAGTTGTTTTTAAATTTAATAGAAACGCAATGCCTACCAAAAAGTAAAGTTATATTGGAAATAGATTATTGTAATAATTTTATATTATTTTTAATCTCAAAATGGGAGATGCGATATTTGCAGGTGATTTTGTGGAAATTTTTAGAAGTTATATTTCTGAAAATGGCCCACTCGTTTACAATTTTTTTTTAAATATTAAATCATTTGGTATTTATTTAAAATATTTTAAAATGAAATTAATTTTTGAATGTGAATTAAATTCATTAGTTAAACCGTTTTCAGCCATTCTATACTAAATGTGTAGACATTCATTTGAAATTCTATACAAATCACTTAAAATCTTCACAAATCAATTAAAAATGTTAAGATTATTAATTTTAAGATCAAATTTTTGGACTTTAGGAGAAAAAAAAAAGTTGTTGTACAGATTATTTCTTAGATTTTCGATGAGAATTCCTTAAAAAATTCATATCTCACAAACTACCTATGAGACTATTGTGCAGAAAACTGTTTTTTTCTCCAGTTAATTGCTTCAAATAACTATCAGAAAAGAAAAAGTCTTTTGTTGTTCGGCAATTTTTAGGGTGGAACATTTCGATAGAAAATAGGTTTAAAAATATCCGTCCATAATTAAAAATTCCGGCTAAACGGCTAAAATGTTGACAATTTTTTAAATACTTCTATAGTAAGATCTCTAAAATAACATCACAAATTAAATAATTTTTTTTTAATAAATGTTTAGTTTTTATATTTGAAATTTAAAAAATATGATTTATTTATTTTTGCGCCATTGTTTTTTTTCTATGTACATAAATTTCAATTTTCCAACAAATTTCTGCTCATTTCGTATATAATAGAAATTCTAACAATCGGTAAAGCATCAACTTTGTTAAAAAAAATAAAAGTTATTATGAACAGATCATTT
>JANSTT010013420.1:0-22891 GCA_026745375.1 Platyura marginata | reverse complement strand
TAGTACTAATTCAGCAGCGACGCAACTTCGAAAAAACGCAAAACGAAACGACGCAAAGCGAGGTCTTGGTGTATTTAAATTAATTATACTGGGTGTTTTTGTATTGTTAAACAAAAAGGGAATGATAAAGAGGAAAAGAATTTTCTACTGAATTAAAGGCTTGGTTTGAGAGTTTGCTTTAATTTCAATGAATTTTGGCAGTCATTCACAAGAATTCAGGATATCGAATTTATATTTAGTTTCGACATTTACATTGTGCTATATATATGACAGTTGTACACTGTACAGCCAGAGTGTAAGGTTAAATTATTTTACTCTCTATACGAATATAATTTTCTTCCTATCCAATTATTCTTGGAGTGGTCTTTCCCCATTCTCCTCTTTTTTCAACTATACAAAAAGGAACACCCTGTTGATATGGCGAAATTTTACAAATATATAGTAATTTTCGTATTTTAATATTGTTGTGATGACATGGCAATTTTATTATTTCAAAAAATAAATATCACCAAAAAAAAAACTACATAATTTAGGGGTGGATTAAAAAAAAAATTTTTTTTTTATGATCAAATTCTACATATTGTGAGATATTTACATTGTGTTTACAATAAAATTAACCAATGTGAATTTCTCATTATTAAAATTTTATTGGAAAAATTAATAATCACCCTATATATTACATAAAAACATTTCACCAAATAACTTCAAAAGCTGACGCTCTCTTACTGATTAAATTTCTTGCTGATATCGCTTTGAATGCTAAATTTGTCCAATATGATGATAGACCAATTTTAAATCGTATTTTTTTTTTATTTCAATTTTGAATAATTTTTGTTTTTTTTTAATAATAAATAATTTTAAGTGATCAGAGTATTAATATTTCCCTAAAGACGGTTCCTAGAACCAATAATGATATAATAATGTAATTTTTTTTTTGTATTTAAATTATTATTTATTTGTGTTTCCTATATTTCAAATAAAGCTAAAGTAAGCAATGTTAAATTTAATGGAAAATAATTATTGGTTAAATTTCATAGGAAATTGCTTTTTGAATAAATGATACCATGTAAGAGTAAATAAAAATACTACTTACTGAGTACTCGTATATATGGGTATACAAGCACGCAAAAAAAAACATATACATACATATACTTATATTTATGTAGGTATAGTTATAATGTAATTTAATGTAGTAGCAAATGTAAATGAATGGAATAAATAAATCAATTAAATTAATAGCATACTAAATTAAACTATGTACCTACAGTTAATTACTATACTAATAATGGCGAATTATGCTATTTGTTAAACTATTTATTGAAGATATAAATATATACATATACACCAAGACCTCGATTTGCGTCGTTAATTGGTTCCGCAGAAAAGCGATGCAAATCGAAATAATCTATTACATAGGATTTCTATAGAACTTCTTTTAATGGGTTCCACCAAAATCATCACATAATAAAATTTCAAGTTTGAACTTAAATGTTTTATTTTCTTTCTACATTGCAATCTTTTTTATACAAAAAAATTGAAAAAAATTGTCGACGCAACTTCGAAAACGACGCAAATCGAGGTCTTAGTGTATATATATTTTTAAATTTTTAACTGTCAAAATCGAAATAAATTTTTGTATAATTCCCCATTATTAGCTTATTTTCTTGGGATTTTTTTTACAATTCATGGCTTAACCATTTTTTTTTTCGTTAATTGGTCAAAGGTGGTTAAGATAATTTTATTATTTTTATTGGCATAACTAAAAATTTATCGGTAAATGGATAAGTGATAGATATAAAATATGATCGATGTGTAATCCTATCTAATACCATCAGCTTAGCTCAAAT
The DNA here is from genome assembly GCA_026745375.1 of Platyura marginata. Lineage (NCBI taxonomy): Eukaryota > Metazoa > Arthropoda > Insecta > Diptera > Keroplatidae > Platyura > Platyura marginata. The sequence continues at coordinate 21,044 of JANSTT010013420.1, read as the reverse complement.
TATGCGAATGTGAATTTTGCTTTAATTAATAATCTTTTGATTCAATAAACTAATTTTGACGTTTTTGGCTATAAAGGCAAATTCTCTAGACTAGAAAAAACAGTTTATTGTGCCTTACTAAGTTTGTTCTTCATCTTTACCGTATGCGTGTGATGAAGTTAGTCAATTTTTACTTGTATTTGTTGTGGGGCATCATACACAATAAATTACCTGCATCATTAATAAACATACTTATGCTTATACTGTCGACTTAATTGAATCTGAGTATTTTTCCCACGTTTAAGAAATTACCTATTGTATTTTATCAGTCAACTATTTTTTTAAAAAAAGAGTTCGTTTATATAGTTTATGTGTATTGGAGTTACATAAATTTATAGTCCTTATATCAATGATCATGGTTATAACTTATATTATGTTAATTTACTTTTCGCATGAGTTTATTTCTTTCACAACTAAATTTTAATGTTAATGTCAATTGTACCATCTCCTTCTGTTACCTCAAGAAATGGTTGACGTGCCTACAATTCTTATACTAATTTTTGGAAAATGCATCATTTTTATATTCAACATACATACATACATTACATATACATACATATAAATGTATATATATATATATATGTAGAGTAGAATAAGTCATAGGTATTAAGTAGTTTTCTATATAAACATTTGGTACTGAGGGCTGTTTTTGAAAGTTAACATTATAATATGCAATAACAACGACAACAACAAATATGTTAATCGTCAGACGTATAGTTAGCAAACTCATCCTCTTTTCTGACCATTCCTTCAGATGGATTTGCATATATCCGGCGTATATAAACAGCAAAAAATCCCGACAAGAAGGTCGAAAGTTGAAAAAGGATAATTGTGTTGATAATCCAACGTTTCAAGAAATCAAAGATGTTCTATCGGTGTCCAATCTACGAATTGGAGTTGAAAATAAACTCTATTCCAGGGAAAGGAGCAAGGTTCGTTTTTTTATATACAGACAATAATATTTATAATATGCCGTTATGAATGAAAATTTCTTTAACTTTCAGGAGTTAATGTATCGTGGACGTATTCGTATTCAATTGAAAAATGATGATGGAACACCATTCAATCCAGATTATCCGACTAGGGATAGTGTTCTATTACATCTTGGAAGTATGATTCCACAATTGAAATCTCGTCAAGGGAGTCGCACTGAAGGAGCCACTGCTCAACAAAGCTCAACTGGTGCTAATAAGAAGGGAAAAGGCAAACGACGTTGAATTATTTTGTTTAAATTTAAGAATTGTTTATGTTTTTCTAATGGACTATTAAATAATTGCTTCAATAATTTTTGTTTCTTAAGCTTCTCGTTTCTCTTAGGAAAACATGAATCAACACTTGATAATGTTAAAACAAATGACGTATATGTAGATACACCATATTAATAATGGACTCATCTTAAGGGTCCCTATCATGAATTACGTAACAAGAGTGAAAACGTTTGGAAATTTTGGAATTTATTTCGTCGATTTCGAACCGTAATATGAATATGAAAATACTTAATAATACTTTCGATTTTTTTTTTTTTTGTCGACATAACCATTTTTTTTTTGAGGAATCGAATAAGATATTAGTTAAACTTGTAATTTAAGAATATTTAAATATCATTGTTATCATTATATTGGACATAATCAGGGTAATTCACGTTCTTTTTAAGCACACTGTTTTTAAGAAAAATCACGCACGCCTGTTAAAGCATTGTTAAAAATTCCTATTCACGTTCAAAATGCTGCGTTTTGTTTTATTTTGTTTTCATTTAAAATTTGTGGAATGTATTAAAAGCGTAAACAATGAAGTCTGATAACTAAGTACAAATTAATGTAATCATTTATCATAGCTAGCTATTAGAAAAAATCTTCTTCCATTCTAAAATAAAGTTCTAAATAAAAAAGGAGCCTTTTTTTTTAAAGTACGATAGGTGGCCGACGCTTTTTTGTGGAAAAAAAAAAGCTTTTGAAGTTGCGTTTTGAAAAAAAAAATTTTACAAACCACATTCCATAAATGATTCTGCATTTATAATTTTACACTATATTTATTCAAGCGTGCGTTAATTTTAGAGTAGCTATCATAGAACCCTAAATTTTTCGTTTTAACTTTAAAACGTGAATAGCAAATCATTGAAGTGCGCTCTTTTAATTAAAATAAAAGCGCACTAAAAAGAACGTGAATTACACTATCTAAATTTATCATGTTTTCAAGTTATGAGGCTTTTTGTATACACTTTTAACATTCCAGTTAATGAGATAAATAATTAACACATTTTGTTTTGGATTTCGATACATGATGTGACTTACAACAATTTCATTTTCGTAAATCATGCTAGGGATTCTAGCTGTTAGTTTTTAAAATTTTACAGAAACTTATCCAAAATTAGAAGCCTAACTGAAATGCTAATGTGCCTGCTTTGTTCAATGAATAACAACTTTTCTCACTTGTAGATGTAACTTTTATTACAAAAATTATTGAAAATTTGTACAAAAAATAAATATTTTTTTTTTTATTTTAATTTACAAAATTACCATCCGTCAAGCTGAAAAGAATAAAAAATTAGTAAAAATAAAAAGAAAATGCAAAAAATTTTAATTACAATTTTCCCAGTTTCGGCAAGTGATAATACACCTTTGTCAAAAGCTATTTTTGATTTATCAACAATTTTGTCCAGAGCAGCCTTTACATCCCAATCCAATAAATTGGCCTTTGTTTCACCAATAATACCGCCTTTTAAAGCACCAAGAAAAGCACCAGTATCGAATCCTATTTTATCAATGGCAAATTCTTCTAAGAAAGGACTACTAATTGCACCAAGATCAAACGCAGCCCATTTTTCCGCTTCTAATATTGGTTTGAATAAACCAAATTCTAGTGCAGGAATTTTTAATTCTTCACCTTTTACTAAACCCAGTAGTCCCATATCAACGTCTCCAAGTGGTAGGAATTCATCGAATTTTTCTTTTAGAACAGCGGCTCGTATTTTAGCCTCATCGAAAACGCTTAGTACTCTTTCTTTATGTTTGCCAAGTATGTCGTCGAAATTGAACTTGCCTAGCAATGAGTCTAACGGTGATTCTTCGATACTAACATGATCAACGGCAATATTACCAATATTTATAAGACCTTCAACAGCAGCATCTGGTTCTCCTTTACCTTCAAATATTTCTTCGATAATATCTGCTTCTCGTTTTATTATTGGTGCATTTGCGTACAGTTCATTTTCTTGGAGTTCAGCGTGTTGATTAATTTGTTTAATTTGTCGCTTGTTTCCACCGACTTTTTTTAGTTCGGCAAACATAACGGCATCAGCAAATTGTGGGTCGATTTCGGTCAGAATTTTCTCCAACGAATTAAATTGTTCCTTATTTTTGATGAATGCATTTTCTTTTGTTGCAATTTCTGTATTTGTTTGTTTGTTTGCCATTTTATCATAATCAGTATCCAAATCCATTATTGATTGAAGGACCTGAATGTGTTGTTCATCCATTTCCGGTTTATAGATACTGATCGTACTACGTGCCGAACGATCTAAATCCGTATCTTTTAAGCAAACCTCTTGCTGTTCAGCATCAATATTCAAGAGACTTCGGACAACACGATTTTCACTTGGACCCTGAATGAGTACCTCAAATGGTAGTTTAAGTTTTTCACAGTTTTCTTGCATTGTGGTAACACAATTCATATCTGAAAGAAAAAAAAATAATTTAGAAATAAATCAAATCTGCAATAGTGATCCAATTGATATTACCTTCATCGTCCTGACTATTGCATTCACAGATACATTCATCTCCACAATAAAATCCCATACATCCACAGTGACCGCAAAGATTTTTGCAACTTTCTAATTTTTCCGCTTCCTTCGTTACATCTTTTACAGGCAATGTGGACACACAAGTGACCAAATATGCTACAATAAAGCTGACTAAGAAAATGTGATGTTTCTCCATATTTTAACTTGTTTGTATAGACAAATTTAAGTTTAATGTGATGAACAGTTAGACATTAACTAACTTAAGCTAATTATTTGTAATTAATTTAAGAAGCTAAATACTTGTACTGATTATGCAACGTTCCAAGAAGTCTTTTATATAGTGGCGGTTACAAAACCATTTATTGTTATTGTTTATTGCTACAGACTAAATAAATAAATTGTTAGTGCATAATGTAAACTCTATGTACATAATTACAAGAAATTCAAAACAATAATTTTGTGATAATGGTGAGTAATGCGGACAGTACTTGGCAGAATTGTTGCCGAAGAAGCGATTTTTTTTTTGTTCGTTACCTCCAGTAGACTTTTGTCCATCGAGTAAATTGAAAATGTTTGTTTTATTTGCATTGCTAAGCGTGTAACCTTTGGATAGACAAGATTTCAAGTCATGTTTATTTAGTTCTTTTTCAATAACGGGTGGGGATTTATTTGTATTTCAATGATTATTATCTAATTCTAATTTATGTTTTTCACAATATGGGGTAACGTAAAAACGATATGTGGCGTCAGCACTGAAACCTATGAATATTATTTTCTATTAATATTTGAGAATTAATATAGTGGATAAAAGGGTGAATGAAAAGGAACTGGATGAATAGATTCGTTTAAGAATAGGTTTTAATTGAGATGTGAAAAGAAATGAACGAGTTGCACTTCCAAACCTCTTCCCATTCACATTCACTCTACTTGTTTTATCCGTTTCTTCCATAATTGTTCGTAATTGTTTGTCTCATCAAATTCACCATTTCGTAACCACCAGATTTTGACCGTTGAACTCACCTCGGGATCATCAAATCAATGTTGTTTTTTCTGCACCAAATTTTAAACTTAAGATTTAACACAAATTTTCCACCCCCAGGGCTCGGTCAAATGTAAAATCAATCATAAAAAAATAATCAACCCTATTGCAATGTTTTTCTTGATTTTCATTGATGGACCCAGAAAAATTAAAAGAAGTTTTTTTGTTTATTTATTGTTTATATTTCATTCTCACCTATGTATATTACATATAAAAATCTTTTACAAAAATGTCGACGAATATATAAAAAAAATTCTATTGCAATTTATTAATAAAACTCATATTTTTTTGCAGCTTTTTTATCGGAAAGAACTATTTTGGTTTTTGTAAATAGTGCACTTTCAGTCTTTTTTTTGTTTTGTTTTGTTGTTTTGATCTTTTAATTTAATTTAATTTTTTTTTTCCCTTTAGTTGTGCCAATTTTTTTCTCATTTTTCAACTCATGCATATACAGGTTTTTATTTATCACAGATTATATACACACATATTTTGATTTTTTTTTTAACAAACAGCAAACACAATTTTGTTTTATAAAGATTTTTCTTTGAAACCCTTTCGATAATTATAAAAATAAATTTTCTTAAAAATATTACTAACTATAATGTAATTTGTTTATTTATAATTAAAATTCAATAATTTAAAGAAAGGTTTTATTGTTTATAGTTTATTATTGTTATACTGATAAGTAGTTTTTGTTTTAAGTATGCCGCCGTGGTAATATTATTTCCTTTTCGTTTTTTTTTTAATAATTGTGTTATGTACAAAAAAAAATTACTACAAATTAGAAATATGTACATATAAAATGAAAGTAGGCACCCTCTAATTAGTAAAAATAATTTAATTTTTGAAAAATGCAAATTAATTCAAAGAAAAACAAGTATCTATGCATTAAAAAAAGGGGGGGGGGTTATCTCTCAAAAATAATTTGGTACATTAACCCAGATAACGATGAATTTATTATTTATCTCAAGAATATTTTATCTTATTTCTAAAGAATAATGATATGTTATTGGTAAGACGTAAGATGAATTTTTGGTAAAACAAATTCGAATTCGAAGTGAAGAAATAAGAGAAAGATGTGAAATTAAAAATGTGGTAAGATGGCCTAGAGTTTAGACACCGAAGACGAGAATAACAGCATTACGTTAGCAGAATGGCCATCAACAGGATCGCGGAAATTGTCAAAATTGGCATACCAAACGGGCATCACAGAAGAGGAATGCCGAAAAAACGTTAGTACGAGTAATGGACGTCTGGATCACAGGAGAAAGGAAGAAGAAGAAGAAATTTTCTATGTTGAGGAGATATTTATTATTAAAACATAAAGTGTGTAAAGCTAACAGAAACTTCAGATTGTTGACATAGTTTTTGTTTGTTGGGATACGGTGATTGTATTAAGGCTTTCTGAATACGACTTTTGTCGAGAAAATATTTGTGCAGAAAATAAATTTTAAATGTTAGAAGACACAAAAATCCTTTGGTAGGCTTAGAATTAGGGAACTAGTAGTGAAGCGGCGAGTATTGAATAGTCTAATAATATGACATTTGTGAGGTTTTAACATTCCACATTTTGATATAATTTAGTCAGAAACGTTAATCTTTTATAAATAACAGAGAAAAATTTAAATACCTGTTAAGTGATAAATTAGTTCAGCGTTAGTAAATTATTTTTCGTATAATTACATCTTATATCAAGAATTAGACAATTTCATTGCACATCTGGGTTAAATAAATGATTTATGTAAGTAAAAAGTTATTTTAGAAGAAGAAAATGGAATAGGTACCTAACTATCTTATATGAAAAGGCAAATAAATACGTTCACATTTTTGTAAAATTATTTTGTTGGGGGTGATTGTGTATGATGTTGGCAGCCATCAACATTTTCTGGCCAGTCGCATACATTTTCGGCTGGATTAAAAACTAAATTGGCTGGACATGGCATATGATGTTTACGTTCTCCTTCACACATATAGTAATGGGTACAGTCAAGTTTATCAGGATGGTAACTAATGTGACCCTCTTGTTCTTCACAAGTTACTTCATTTGCTAATAATTGGAAAAAAAATTACAAAGTCGATGAAATGATTTTTCTACATAAATTAATCTTACGATCTTTTGTAGTATAAGCGCCTCTTGGATTATATGATTCATATGGTCCATCGTAGTCTAATGCAACTTTGTATCCATCTAATTCTTGATTTAATGCTTTTAGCAATGGATATTTGCCGCCACCACAACGTCCTGAAAAATCGTCCATATCAATTGACCAAACCATAATACCACCGAATCCTTGCTCCTTCAACCATTCCATCTGAAATATTACAACATTTTCAATTTATTTTTTTTTAAACAATTTAAACAAACTAAACCTTAGTTTTTAATGATCTCTCATCATCAAATCCCACCCATTGATCACTTCGATAAGCAAATGGCACTTGTTGTTCGGAATCCCAAACTAGTGTTGTATTCGGAGCTGAAAGGAATGTACACACCTCATAGTAACTCAAGAAACCAGCTTCATTTGTAAATTTGCCCGCCGATCCACCACCCGATGCTGGTGCACCAATATCAAATTGTGTTGTATTGACTAATGAAAAAGAACGTCCATATGTTGGCATTCCTATTAATAATTTTTCAGCTGGTGCTCCCTGTTTTAACCATTCTCGAGCACTAAAATCGACCGTTAATTTTTTCTGATACCCTGTTGCGGAATCAAGTGGAAATAGTGGTGAATTGTGGCCAACCTGTCGTTCCCATTGTCCATGAAAATCGTATGTCATAACATTGATAAAATCTAAATATTTCGAAATTTCTGATACATCGTAGCCAGCAGCGATTGCTTCAAAGGAAGCAGGCACCGCAGCGGTTAGAAGTAATCTTGGCAAAGCTGATGATTTTGCTTCACCTTCAAATGCAACGCGTAGTTCCTTAAATTGAAAATGATATGAAAAAATTAATTTCAAAACCATTAACAACGCTTTCTCAATGTTACTTTCAATAGATTTACGTATGCAGCTCTATCATCAGATCCTCTTGGATATTCCCAATCAACGTCTAAACCATTGAATTTGTACTCTCTCAAAAATTCGATTGCTTCATAGACAAATTGATTCATACGGAAGACATTCGATGTAAGTTCCTTAAATGGTGTTGATCCAAATGCCCAACCACCAATGGCTAATAAAATCTTTTGAGAAAAGTAATTATTGAAAGAAAATACTCTGGCAACATGTTCATAATTTAACAAACCTGCAAATCGGGATTTTTATCTCTGAGCTCAACTAGTTTGTCATAATTTTCTGGATCATCTTCGTTAGCCTCGGTTAGTTTATGATCCTTGAGCGTTGCAAATGCATAAACTAAATGCGTACACAATTTTGCGTCAATATCTTTTGGTTCGAATTTTCCAGCACCTGGTCGTTTTGCCGACCAACTCGTTAGGTAACAGAAGACTTGTGCGGGTCGTGCTAATTAAATTAAATTAAAACGATCATAAATCTTAATTTCAAATATGGAATAATTTTGAATGTTTTACTGCTTTTGTCGATATTTGCAAGACCAGCCTTGATTTTAGTTTTGCTTGTTTTGCGGACTTTTTGTAATACTTCTTCAACGGAAATCTTGATGGGTTGAGGTTTTTCAGCAACCTTTAAATAAATGAATTATTATGCATTTGCTCAAACTATGTTTTAGTTATATTTAATTACTGGTTCAATGTCCTCAAATGTTGCTGCAACTTCAGACCAATCAACATCTTTTGCATTTTTACCTCTTGAAATTCCACGTAGTTCCTCTCTAATCACAATAAAGAATTACCACTTAAAATTATTAATTATAAAAATAAAAATCACCTCATAGCTCCAATTAATGGATACTTAACATTACCACCACAAATTTTACCAGAGAAATCATCCATATCTACTGTCCAGGCCATTGCTCCACCATAACCGTTTTCCTTAATCCAAGTCATTTTGTGTCTGATTGATCGTTCATCATCAAAACCAACCCATTGATCACCATCAACCAAATATGGCACTTTCATTTCATCATCCCAAACGTACACTGCGCCATTCAGTAGCATTTCACAAATTTCATAATACGCCAAGAAACCAGCTTCTTTAGTGTATTCACCTTGTTTACCACCACCAGTTGCTGGTGAATTTGGTCCATGCTTAGCGGCACTTGCCAGTGTAAATGTTCGTCCATATGTTGGCATACCAATAACTAATTTCTCTTTTGGTGTACCCATGCCAACCCAAATCTTTGCTGCATTATCTACGGACAATTGTTTTCGCCATTCGGAATCAGATGATGGAGCATATAGCGGAGCATTGTGACCAGTTTCGCGTTCCCATTTTCCATGGAAATCGTAAGCCATTAAATTGATAAAATCTAAATAACTAGCAACGGCCGGTACATCATAACCGCCCCTTACATTATCTGGACCAACAGGTACAGCAGCTGTTAGCAATAATCGTGGTTTGAGTATTTCTTGTGCTTCAGCGTCAAATGCTTCTTTCAATTCTATACGCAAGATGGAGAATTCGAATGAATGAAATATTTTTCATTTAGTTATATTCTAAAGATTACCTTTTAACAGAAGAACAAAATTCTTTTTATCATCACCACCCTTAGGATACTCCCAATCCATGTCTAAACCGTCAAAACCTCTTTGACGTAAAAATGGTATGGCCGAATAGATAAATGTTTGTCGAGCGTATCTTGTTCCTGACATTTCTTTGAATTTCTGTGTTCCAAATGACCAGCCACCAATAGCTAGCAATACCTTAAGTTTTGGATTTGTCTTCTTTAGGCCAACTATTCTGGCATAGAATCCTGGTGTACCGTCTTTAGTTTCATCATTACTTTCGAATGAACTCATTTTTCCTTTTTTCAGCCAGCCAAAGGCAAATATAATATGTGTGCATAGATCTGCTGGAATATCTTCCGGAACAAATTTTCCGATTTTTGTTCTATACTGTGACCAATTTGTGTAGTAGCAAACAATCTATAAAAATAATTTGGTTATTAAGACTGTCTTAAAATTATAGCGGGTTTTGTATTTCTATTAACATCACAAATGGGAGAGGACATAATATTTAATGTAAAATCCAAACCACCCATTCCCATAAAAGTTGTTCAGATCAAAATTCGAGAACTTCTTTATGGTAGGTCAGATCATAGGCATAGGAAAAGTTGCTAAGTTAGCAATATCAAGAGTGTTCTAAATTTGAGGATTTCTTTATAGTAATCGTATTGATTTGTGGAATCAACTTCCAAACGAATTATTATCCGGATTACGCAAATAAGTACTTAAAATATAAGATTAGTAGAAAAACATTCAATCGTTATGCAATGATCTGGAAAAGATATTGTTCCGTAATTTCTTAATCAATAAGAATTCTCTTATAGGTATATCTGCAGATTTATTATAATTATTACCTTGTATCCATCTTTATCTTTTTTATCTTTCTTTGCCAATGATAGAGCACTGGTAGCAACACCAGCCGAAGTAGCTGCAGCGATGGCACCTCTATGTTTCGATCGAACTCTAAATCTATTTGTCGATGGTGCAACCACTTGATCTGAACGATCTTGAGCAATTTTCTTAACTGGCGACAAGCTTGTTCTTGTTGACGATAATTTTTTCTCAATTTGATCTGTATTCGGACTACTAGTTGGTCTTCGAATTCTTCTTCTTGTTGCTAAAATGGTATGTTAATTGATTATTTTATGATAATTTTTTAATATACATACTGTTTGGTATAAGTATTTTATTAACTATAATATTATTATTATTAGTATTACATATATGCTATATTATTGTACTAACCTTGAGCACTGTAGGCTTGCGAAACTATTGCAAATAGAAGACAAATTACAAGTGCTACGTTGAATAACCGAGGCGGTAACTGTAACAATATATGAAATATGTATAATTATTAAAATATTACTTTATTCATCTCGCGTATAATAAATAAAATTTTTTCTATGAAAATTTGGTGCGACCGCAAAAACTTCAAAACTCTATTTGTGATCGAAAATCATAAATTTTGTCTGACATAGCGTGGAACTTTTAAAATCACGAACAAAAAACAAAATCGTGAACTGTGTGAGGTAATCTGGCATCAGCTGATGTGTAACCATTAAAATTAATAAGAAAAAAAGAATAAATAAATAAATAATAAAACGATAATAAAATGTATGCCGTATGAATGCAAAATATGCACTTTTTATTAGGATTTTTTTTTTCTTCTTAAATTCACATAAGTCATGTTTTGGTTACAAAAATCTTACATCATAATGTTAATGACGATAAAATTTATACGTATGGTTAAACACCTGTTATTAAATGTTGTGCTTCATCTGTAAATCTCCGAATGAATGGGTTAGAAATGTCTGAGAAAGTATTGAATGGTGTGAAAACAATAAATTATAGGTAAGACTGTGTATAATGTGTATCTGCGTATATTTTTGCGTATTTATAAATAAGCAAGTTAAAATTGAAATTGTACCTAGTACTTAAAAGTAAGCAGTGATTGTTCAACATGCTTTTGAGAGAAAAAAAAATTACTTCCTCATTATATTTTCAAATTTGTGGAATATACAAATTAAGTAATTTTTTAGTACACTATTAATACGCGAACGATGTTATTATTAAGCTTATTGTAGTACATACATTCACTTCACACCATAAATTATATTATAAGATACCTACTATACTTCAGTTTCCGTAAATAACAATTGGTTTGTCCCAATAAAGCCACTGGAACTTTTCAGTATTTTATGATTTTTTATTTTGGTGTCAAATTTATATATATAATTATCATAATGACATAATGGTTGTTTTGTAATAATTAATTTGTTTGAAACCAATTGGTTTAAGTTTTTAACTTAATTTTCAATATCATCGGTCTAGAAAGCAAACCACGTATCAACCACTTTTCCCATTTCCAACATTTTAATCGATATTGATGTATCACCCGTTTTCAAATCGATAGGTATCGATATCGATATGGTTTGCTTTCTAGGTCGACGATATGTGGTCTTTGTGTCTATCAAACTATTTATTTAACTCCTTTATTTATGGACGAAATTACGGCCTCAAAATTATATGAAATTACGGTAGTGGAATTCGAACCATCTATTGGTTTACTCAGTTTAATTTGGAACAACTGGAGAAAGACGCTTTTAGTTCTAAGAGCCGAGCATTTCAATAAAGATATATACCGAATATGTACTATACATGTAATGATTCATTTAATGTTAATCGGTCGACCCTTAATAAAATAATATAAATTCACCTTACATATACAGCAGGTATGTTGACGCTTATGCAATATATAAAAATGCATGTATGTATTTATGTATAGGTATTTATAAAAAAATAATTTATGTACAGTTGGTACAGTTTAAATAAATGATATATGTGACGTAATTAAATTACGATACGAAATGATAACAATAATGACATAATAGACCTTATGTTGTGAATGCACTATTTGTATATACGCAAGTAGGTACATACCTACTTACATATAAAAACACTTGACACTCTGATGTAAAACACATTATGAAGCAAAATAAAAACAAAAGTTGTTTATTGATGAGTTGCATAATTTAATTTTAATTTATTTATTTGTATTTGCCGAACTTTAACTCACATGAATGAACCAAATAAAAAAGAATTTAATTAATAAAAATATTAAAGTACAATAACCGTGCCATAACACCTTGGGCTAAAAGGCTGCAAACAAACATATACATACGTACAAACGCAATTTATAGAAATTTATTTGTGTGAGTGGACAAATACCTACGTATTTATAGTGACAATTCTTATGATTCGCTATAAGCATTCGTGTAGATATAGCATACTTAATTTTCTTTTAAAGCTCTATCTAAGGCAAATATTATAAAATTATTTATATTTATATAATAATTTTTGCATGTATGTTGAAATTGAATCGACAAATAAATTTTAAAGAAAGTTGTTTGTTCAAAAGTTTGCTATATACCAACATACATATAGAAAAGTATTTGTCAGCCGTATAATAAAAAGTCTATGTTTTCGAATAGTATTCAGAGTCTAAAATTATTGCATTTCATTGTTTGCGTAATAATAATATCTGACTTAAAAAAATGTATTGAACATTTTCTTTGGAAAGAACTACGGTATTAATATTAGTCATTAACTAAATAATAGGATATACATTAGATTACTTAATGATATCGAATTTCTATTAACATTTCGATGTTGGCCCTGTCGGCCTCAATTTTTTTTTCTTCATAGCATACAACAACGCAACAAAGCAAATAAAAATTGTCAGGGCCAGTTTATTCATAGTGAAAATAGTACCTTTTGTTTGGACGCCATTTTTTTGAGGAGCAAAAAAAAAATTTCTAACTTTTAGAAAATACATTCTTAAAAATGCCCATAATCAATTACTTATTGTTACAATTTTTTTTTTTTTTTGAAAATCATGCCTAAAGCCAGTCCTAGAAATTACTACAACTACTTAGTATTAATTTAAAAACTTAAACTTTGTGTTGCCGCTGTTTATAAGATAATTATTATTCTAAAAACAAGTTTGCATAAGATTTTCGTTTTTGCCAAAACATGTAAATTTAATTATTTATTAGTTTCGAAATGTTGTCAAAAACAATAATATTGACACGTGGTGTGCGCATCTGTGTTTTATTTTTGTAAATTTTTCATTTAAAAAAAAATTGTTTTCAAAGGATTAACATGTTATGGTTAATTTTATTGATAAACTGATTATATTATATTAATTAATTTCATTCAAAAAAATTCCACAGTTTCAAAGGTTATTGTTTATACATACATATGAAGGTGCACGTTAAAAATTTATTTTTATTTGATTGGCTTTAGATTTTATTCGTTAATTGTATAGGTATGCCTAATTGTTTTTAATCATAAACGCAGGGTGACGTCATTGCACCTTAAACTAATACATATGTAGATCATGCGCTACTTTGTTTGAAACTTGGTTACTATAACTATTTTTCATTTATTTTAGTAGAATTTTGTATGTATGGATGTATGTATGTATGTGTCTGTTTATTTCATTTAAACGGGCAAAATATATGTACATATGTAGGTTCCAGTGCATGTATGCGATTTCGATTCTGACCTTAGAATACATCCTGGAGCTTTAACATTTTTACTATTTATTCAGCACCTCGATAAAGTAGATAGGGTAAGGTGTCAATTGTTTTTTAAGTAAATCGACCGTAGTTTACGTACAATTTTAGATAATAGGCCGTAAGTTCTAGAATCTACTGTTATGACGGTTTAACCAATTTTTATGTGACTTCATAATACAAATAGACTTTTAGGTATTATTTTTTCTTCTTTTTAAATGACACTAAAACCCAGATCGTGCTTTGACTCTCTCTCTACCAAACGTTTCAAGGTGTTGCGTCCTAGGGCTTCGTTCGGCTAGTTTTCATTTACTATTGCCAGGCTACGCAGTTTTGCCTATTTCAGAAGTCCAATTTTTATTCGATTTTGTAAGGAGTTATGGTTGTACCTGCGAACCTGCGCATGTATGCATTAACTTCCTCTTTTGCATCGTAAGGCTTTCTCATCACTTTCCTTTCGAAAATACCGAGGGCATCTTTATTTTTCTTTTTGTGGATCCCTAGGTACATCAGGATAAATATTATAATATATATAGTACAACATATTCTGATTCTCTCTATATTCATCGCTGCAGGAAATTCTTTAAGGCGAAGTACGTTTTATTATCTAGCTAGTAGCATACAGAGCTTTATTTCGGTGTTTGTGTCATTTTATGCCGTTAACTTTGCTTAGCACCCAATGGTTGAAGTGGGTCCTATCCTTCTTTGCACTGATTTCAAAGATGCAGCAATTATTATTTATGCTTTTGAGTCATTTATTATTTAATTGAATGATAATTAAAAATAAAATTGAGAAATTTATTGTAACTTTTCTATAGATGTGTGTACATATGTATATGTGCATAATTTTAAGATCTCTATAAGAGAACAAAAAATTGGCTTAAATTTAGATCTGCTAAAAATACTAAAGAAGATTAATTATTGTCTCTCCATACATTTATATGAAGATAACTTTCATTTTTAGAAAGTGTAACTTTTTTAGTTTTCCATTAAGACAAATGCTTATGTCATAGTTATAGATTACCGTTAAAAATGATAAATATTACATGAAACTTAAGCCCAATTTGGAACAACTGCATACATTTAAAATAGGTACATACATCATAATATAATATGTAATTTGTTTTTGTTTAAATACATTTCTCAAATCTTCAAGTATATACTTCGATGCCCGTAATTGGAAGTTCATTAAATATTTAAATACACTTTTTATTGACAAATTTGTAACTCTTAACAAAATGTTTTCAAAAGTCTTTAATAATAGTTTTTCTGTAGGTATACACAATTTTTAATATTTATTGTCTTTTTTTCTTCTCTCGTCCAATTTATTTGTGCAACGATAAAAGCTATTATTTATTTTTTGTCCATTTGTTTCTTTTAGGTGTTTTTTTTATTATTTTTTTTTTGTGTGTCAACTAAAATACATTTGTTTTATTTTTAAAACATTTTATTCCAAGGATAGATAATCCACACGATAATTTCTATTTTAATAATTTTTCCATATTAGTACGTGTATATATGTACTGTACATAGATACCTACATATTTATTATAGAACTCTTGTAAGTAAATTTATAATTATATATTATGTATAATATTGAAATATTTTGAATACTTAAGTTAATTTAAATCCATTTAAAAACAAAGCAACAAAAACACGATACCCAAAAACGATAAAAATGGGAGCTTACTCTTTATAAAAAAGTGCATAAATTGGTTATACATTTTTTGTGGATATATATTTAGTGTAAGCAGTTACATCATTCTTAAAACATTTTTTTGGAATAAAAAATATTTATTTATAGTAGTAAGAAAAGTTTAGTCTTTAGCCAAGTTTAATCATATTTCCTCAAAAACTTATATTCTAACAATTTTGGAAGAGCAATAGAGCCTACCTACATCGCTCGGGTCCCAGATTGTCGTCGATTGTCGATTATTATCATTATTTTTAAAATCGGTTACAAATTCTCCATTAGAGCCATATTCAATCTAAGAAGAATGCGCAATTTCATTAAGGAATACTTTAGTTTTTATATTCGTCCATAATTTTAAAGGACGCTTGATCTGCCGTTGTGGTTTAGTATACGTACGGCTAATGTAACCCTTTTAATTTATTATGAACTTTATTCCCAATACATAAATTGCTATATTTCTATGATTTTATTTGTAAATAATTCAACTTATAAATTTAAGCTTCATACACTATGTATGGCTGCAATATAATTGGAATAGCGCAATATCACACCATTATTTAATATTGCATGAGTAACAACCTAACAACGATGCGGAAATAGCACCTTGGCTTGGTTGTAGGTACTTTGTTTTGACTGTAACAATAATTAAAACAAAATTGACGTACCATATTATATTCCTAATCTGTAATCTGTATATATATAGGTATTATAAATCAATAATTAATAAATTGTTTCACCTCATAAATTAAGTTATGTATGCGGCGCATACCTACTTATACCTATGGAAAAAAACTCCGAAAACTTAATAATATTTTGTAAAACTTGCATAAATTAATTATTTAAAGCTACCTAAATATATTTAAATTATGTGGGTATGTATACTAACAAGTTATCAAAAAAAAAAAAAAAACAGTACCGTATTTAATAATTTTTAGGAAAAGAGCACTAATTTTGTAACGTTTTTATTAACGCTTTATTTTTGGAAAGGATTATTCTTTTAAAAGAAACCCTTTGAAATGTGAAAATACAAAAATATTATGTCAAGCAATTTTTTGACTAGTGCTTTGTACCGTCCCTGCAATGGCCGTTACATATTTGTCTTGATTTTCTTAAATTATTGAATTGCAAATTGTTAAGTTGATATCTGTATTTGTTTTATTTTTTTTTTAAAACGAGTCAAAACGAAATATCCACTGCCGAAGTGACAACAAGCAACATATAAATTAAAACATTTGAAAAAAAAACAATAATCAATTAAAGAACAGTGAATACGATAAAACTTATAATCACAACTGGGATACACCAAATTACAATAAAAGATCATAGAAGAAAATTCTGGAATCAGATAAGTAACAATTTGAACACATGCCAACAACATTTATGAAAATTTCGATAAATTAACTTATTGAGTTAAATAAAATGCTGCATTATCAATTGTAATGCCCTAATGAGCCAGGGGTATTACAGCTTGTTTGAATAAGATTGTTCTCGCACGACCAAAAAAAAAACAGCGTCGGTGTTATTATCAAAAACTTATTCTCGCTGTGCAATAACGCTAGGGATCCATTATGTTTCTATAGTGGATTAAAACTTTATACGAGGTTACCGACAATTATTCAAATCCAACACTGCAAATAAACTGAAAATTATAAAACAATTTCCATTTTATAATATTATTGGCTTTGTAATTATGTACACAATACACCGTACTATTTACTGTATTTACTTTATGAATAATAAACACCTAATTCAAGGTCATTAAAAAATAAAAGTGATTAACCACTATATAGAGGTATAATATTTATAAGTTTTATTATTCATTGTTACTTTTAATAACTACATATACGGTAATAACTAGGTAATCTTTAAAACTTTAAATGAATACTTAATAACATATTTCAATTGAATTTTTGAATAATCAAAATTAATTCGTGCTGCATAGGTGTAGTAATATACGAAACGTTATTGTCAGTTTTTATGTAAGTGAAAAATCATGTACAGGTTTAAAATAATGAATGGTAACACATAAAATAATAAATCAATCAAAAAATAATAAATAGTCACATAATGAATAAATCCCCGATCCATATCCCCCATAATTATAACTTCTGGTTACTAATATAATATTTTAAGGCCAAATTTAAAATTATCAATAATGTTTAAATAAATGCATTTTGATTTATTTTTTAAATATTGGCAACAAAATTTATAATAATTCTTAAAGACAATATAAATTATCTTTTCAACAACGAAATATCTTTAAAAAATGTGTTGCCAATACTAAAAAAAAAATAAAAACTGGATTTTTTTATTGAGAAGTCCCCGTTTGATGATTTTTAATTTGGTTTTACATTGTATTAGATTCTAGAAATTATAATCATAAAGAATTTGTTGTAGAGGTTTTTTGTAGTAAAATCAATTTGTTTTAACTGGGATGCTGGGCGTTTCCAACATGGACGACTTCTCTCCGTCCCAAAATAATTAACAACAAATTTGATGGAAATTATTAAGTATATTTTTGGAAAATTACAAATTGATAATTCTCCTACCAAAACGATAATTATAAACACAGAATCACGTTTACCTTACAGTGGCTGCCAACAATAATTTAAACGGTAACGTTAAGCGTTATTACCATTCAAAAGCCACTGTGTAAAAAGGGTTAAAAAGTTAAAGAAATTTTTTTAGGCCGTAATTAATTTGTATGATATGTATAATGTATATACTTATACATACATATATATTTTTATATATATTAATTTACATATTTTAATTTTATATACAAAATGAATTTATTGCATACAAAATTCAGCTGGTTTTCTAAATTATTCCTAACATTCATTCATTAAATAAATTGTAACACAACGATGTTGTTATTATATCAAACACAAAAATTATTAATAATAGATATTTATTTTATTAGATTCATTATTTATAAATATAATTACACACTACAACATAGAGTAATATGGTATATAATTATTATTGCAGTAAATTTTAGAAGAAAAATAAAATTTCATATTTACCTACTGTAATACATCAAGCTTATTATTGCAATTCAACCGACCAGTATGCAAATCGAATCAAAATGTCAAGTACCATTTTATGTACATATATACACATATTTCTTAGGTATATGTACATTAAATATAATACTTAACAATGATAAAATCGATATTTTTAACTAATAGGTAGTTAACCTGTCTGGTGTTTAAAATCTACATAACCTTCAATAGTGTCATAAATTTTTTTTACGAATAAATTAAAATTATAAATTACATTACGTTACAATCCTTAATCCATTATTTGTTCTGAAATTTAAAAAAAATTCACATTATCTTCCTCATAAGGGTCAATTGTTATTTGATTTGATTATATTTCAAATAGCAGTTATGTACTTGATATTTTTTTAAATTGTGCCTACATTAAAAATGCCATTAGTTTGTGGGTGAGCAGTTGGTGTCTGAATTCTTTTTTATGTTTCTTATACAAATATATTAATTTAATTGAAATTTTTTTCATTTTTATATCATAAACACAGAAATATGTAAGTCAATAGTAGGTTAAGTCACTATGTAATTGTACAATAATATTATGTATTAATAATTACACCTTTGAAATTAATAAAACTTATTAGCAAAAAATTAAACACGTCATTAATAATGCATTATCTTTACTGAAATCTTTTTTTGCACCTAAATATACAAGCCTAATGTTTAAATGAAATTTAATATACGAAAAAATAAAAAAAACATTTTTAAAATGTATAATTTATAAAATATCTACAAACATGGCATATTATGTACTTACAAATAACTTATGTTATACAAAAAAAAAAAAAAAAATAGTTAATTGGTAAAAAGTGAGAGGTATCGCCTTTTAAAAATACTACATAGTGACTATATACATACATACGTATATACATACATATATACAATATTAACAAGTAAATTTATTTATATTTATTTATACCATTAAGAAGATAGGTATTTTCTTCTATTAATAATTGTTCGCAGAGGTGTTTTGTGTATATTGATATAGGTACTCACAACAATTTGTTGTAGAAATATTATTTGTTTATAAATTGTAAACAGTTTGATTTCCGGATTTTTGAGTGTTACTGTCAATAAAACATGATAATATCAATAAATTACACAATAATACATATTGAATTTCAATCATTCAAAAAATGCAATAAAATATCGTGTAGTATTTTTAAATAAGTGAGGAGGAGGTTTTAGTATAGATTTAATTAAACATACATTCAAAATTGATTGACAAATATTGCAAAAAATTAAAGATTCCTATCAATTATGTGTATAATAACAAAAGAAAATTAATAATAATATTCAACACACGATGCTTAAGAAATGATGAAAACTTATCAATATTACCTCAAAAATTTACCAATGGACACATTTTATTATATATTTACAAGAAAATGGCGATTAATTCTTTGATCTCTAATCTACCAGCTAAAAGGCTTCAATATTTTATTCCATAATTTGCCAACGCTGTTTCTTGGTCTACAAGATGGTCGCCTTAAAGATTATAATAGTAGATTGCTTTTTTGGCTAGGATTTATAATTTTCTTAGACAAAAAAAAGATAATTTTCTAATTAAAAATACATTATATTAAATATTTGCGCATAATGAAATTCTTATGTTTATCTAAGTATAATATCTCTAAATAAAATCTCTATATAATACATGCTACAGAGGTAGGCATCTTTTATCGATTTACTCTTAATTTCTGCACATAAAAAAACCCATTGCTATTTGTTGGAATATACTTGACCTCAATTTAATTAAAATGTTTGTATTTTAAACAATAAGTAATGAGAGATTTTCTTTTCTGAAATTATGTTGAATATGCAGCTGCATGTACACGTACAGCATACATAATTGGCGATCCGATATAAAGATTATAAAATGCAAATAAAAAATAATTTTTTTAATTCATTATTTTATATTTGGATACAGTTTATTTGGGTAATTGGGGCATTTAAATTAGCGGCCATAATAAAAACAGAAAGAGAAAAAAAAAATTGGAATGTCTTCACTTTCAACAAAATGATTGCGGTATTGTATGTTTAAATTTAAAGCTTTAAAGTTTAGTGATATAGGTACAGTGGACATCAAGAGTATTCGTTAAAATAAACATTATTTCTTATGGGCATTTTTACGAATACTCTTGATCCCTAGTGTACATATACTTTTATTTTTTACACATACAGTAGACGCTCGCTAGAGTGAATCTCGGTACAGTGAAAAATCGCATAGAGTGAACAGCCGTTTTTATACCCGTATGATGTTAATCAAGGGTATTATAACTTTGGTACGGAGTTTGTAACGCCCCTTAATACTC
>JANSTT010013409.1:0-22907 GCA_026745375.1 Platyura marginata | reverse complement strand
ACAATTAATGAAATTAGGCGGATTAAAGTAAGAATTTCAAAGGTACTTTGTATAGGCAAAAATAAAACCCACGCTACATTACTGCTTCCTTCCCATACCCAAAAAAAAATTACATGAAACTGTTTTAATGGTAAAAAACCCTGCTTTGCTCCACTCTAATTTAACTATTTTTAGCTTAGAAAAACATATGATTGATGATGTTAATAACAATAAACATTATTGAAATCGGTTATGATTTTATGAAAGAAAAATGATACAGAATTTTACTTTCGCCTTGTTTTCGATGATCACCCTGTATAAAAAAGAAAGAAAGATAATCTGTACTCAAAAGCTATCAAATTCACAGAATTACAGTCCAAGACATTAGTTAATTACACCTAATACAATTACACAACATAAAAGTCGGCATTTTCCTGTACTATTATAACTTCATTAAACTTACTTTTTATTTGTTGCTGTAACTCCTTCTTGCTATTTTCTCTTAAGTTAATCTGAAAAACAAACATATTTGAAATAAATTGCACCATTATTATTGTTGCAACACTTTTCGTGCAAGTACCAAGTCTTGTTTTATAACCGCAAATTGAAAACGTATGTATCGCATATAGCTCATGACCAATAAATCTATCGGCAAGATACATAGTACCAGACCCAATCCACCGAAGAAATTTAAAACAAATATAACCTGGTTGGTGAGTAAACATAAATTTGAGCCAAAAAAAAAATACATATTTGATCGCAAACATTATTTGAGTGAAAATTATTTGTTTACATACATAATAATATGGTGAGTATTTGGCATTAAATGGCAACCAAGCATGATAGGAAAATACCCTTTTTGGACGTTTACATTCAAATGCATTTGCTGACGGTATCGTTATATTTAGCAAACTATATTTTTAAGGAAATTCACCACATATAAATTAAAGTGAATATTTTTAATATATAAACTAAACGTAAACATGCCTCAATTCAGCTTCGATAGCTGCAACTTTAATGTGCGGTATTTCTGTACCATTAGCAGCAACTATTGGCAGAACTAATTTATTTTCCACAAAATACGCATCATAGTGCAGTAGCTTTTGATTGCATATGGTGTCCATGGCCTTTTTGTTATGGTATGTTACATAAACTCCGGTTACACAGGCAAAGCTAGTTGTAAACAATACGAAAAACCAATAAATGTATCCAATTTTGTCACTTAGGCTGACTGTTTTATGAAGTGCCTTTTGAAATCTGCAAATTGGATCAACTCTCTACATAGTCTATTATGTTTAGTTTAATAAATCAATATATTTAATCACATACATACATACATAGATCAATTTCTACATACACAAAGGGTCTGTAAATTGACATGATAATTGCTTATTGAGGAAAAATGGAAAATGGAGTGGATGAAAATAGTTTTTAGACAAAATCAATCATTTAATTCTGGTAGGTATATTAGTTGATTGTAAAAAGTAGATATATCTAACTACAATACAATGATGGAGGGAAATTTGTTGACAATTGACAGGTTTATTTTTAACATTTTAGCTGATATGATAAAGTACACAGGCTGGCGCGGAAGGTTCGTGGTTTTGTTCCAAGCCCAATTGAAGCAAGTAAAGTGATTCAAATTAGAGTCCACTTTATATATGTACGTAAATAAGTACTGTTAGATCCACATAGATAGACTAAAGTTGGGAAAAACCAGTAAAGAAGAAAAAATTGGCTACGTCGATTATAATATATCCGTATACGTACTTGTTTATTATTTACGTGTATTATGTACGTGTCTATTTTGTCTGTACAATAAATATAATTGAATAAAAACCCTAGAAATGATATAAAATTGATTGCAGAGCCATAACAGTATTTCGTGGAACTTTTTAGTCTATGAACGAAATCTTCATTTTTTTATTCTCTATCATTTTTGTTATAGTCATTGTTTTCGTAATCTAAATACTTTTCGAGTAAATGATTAAAAACTCTACAAATTTAATAAAATTGATTGCAGCGCCATAATGCTAAGTCGTACAACTTTTAGGTCTATAAAAGAAATCTTCATTTTTATGTTCTCTATAAATGTTGTCATATTCATTTATGGTTTATATAAAAATCAAGGTGAACACAGTACCACAGCCTCCCCTATTTTTTGTCCGATTTGGTCCAAAATAGGGATCTTACTCTAGGATTACATAATAAACTGTCAAAATTTCAGCTTTTCTAGCTTCAGCCGTTTGGACGGAATCTTGATAACGGACAGATGGACGGACGGACATGCATATTTCGACTTAGAATTTCACGAGAAAAATGATGACATTTTTTTCTACGATGAGTATTAAAGGGCGTTACAAACTCCGTACCAAAAAGTTATAATACCCTTTGATTAATATCATACGGGTATAATAATTAACATCATACGGGTATAATGATGGATTTATTGTTCTATGTTTATCCAATTTAATTAGATACTTTACCTTAATATGCGTGGCCGTGCTACTGTAGATCGAGAACATAGTGGCAGGTGAGAAAAATAAATAACTAAATAAAATGCTCAAAACGCTTTCGTTTGTAACAAAAATCTCTTAATATTTTGTAATAAGATTACTTACACATAAGAAAATATATATGCCTTCCTATCTAATATAATAAGCAATATTTGAAGAAATAAGCTAAATATATTTATCATAAAATCAATAATTTTAGAAAATTACCTTAAAGTCTATAGTTCCATCAAACCAAAAATATAGGTAGGAGTATATATTGTAAGATAAGTGTGTATAAATGACTTTCATTTTAAGGGTAAAAAAGTTAAATGATTACCTTTTCCAATACCTCCGCGGGTATACAAAATAGATGATGATTTGTATTTTTATTATTGAAAATCATACAAAAGAATTGAATTGAATGGCGTTAAGATTTTCTGTAGCTTTGGTTATAGAATGGTATTAATTGGGATTTGTTATTGAATTCAGAAGGGGATATCGATGAGTTCAGATAATATATTGAGAGATTTTAGGATATGAAAAAGATTATTTCCCATACTATCATTTACGTGTAGATACATCTATATTTTATTTTTTATTTCGAATAATTTATTTTCAAAAAAAAAAGTATAATTCGAAGTTAAAGACTTCTCATAAAGTTAGTAATGAATCACATACCATCAAATACATTCGAACTTCAATTTTGCCAGAATAATAATTTTCAAATACATACAGAGCTACTCATTGATAATGTCGGATGACAAAAATGATAGAGAATAAAAAAATGAAGATTTCATTCATAGACTAAAAAGTTCCACGAAATACCGTTATGGCGCTGCAATCAATTTTATGTCATTTCTATGGTTTTTAATCATTTGTATTTACCCAATTATATTTATTGTACAGACAAAATAGACACGGACAAAGTTGTAAATAATAAATAAATGCGCATACGGGTATATTATAATCGGCGTAGCCAATTTTTCCTTCTTTACTGGTTTTTTTTATATAAGAAGCAATGTTAGTTTTGTGTACTGTAAAACACATATAAATTGCCATTGTCAATTAAACGAAAAGAAAAATTACATTTTAACAATTTTGTAAATTTCGAAAATACCACAATAAATGGCGCCCAACGTAATTGAATTGCCAGAGAAAAAACATAACAAGTTTTTTATTTAACAAAATCAATATAATTACATTACCTTTTTCGAAATGAAGCATATTGATAAAGAATTTCTCTTTTCAACAGAATACTGGGTAACAAAGTAATAAATCAATTACGCAAAGAAAAATGAGGGTAAAACCACCCTCCAGGCAATCTTTTTTATTGTTTTAATCTAAAATTAATTAAGCCACCTCTTTCAATATTTGATTTCAACTTACTCACTGTCGGCATTTCTATAGAGAGGATGTTGCTTCGTTCTATTATCCAGCTCCAGTATAGCACTTTGCTGCGAAATTCTAATCAATTTTGATTGAAAGCACTGTGTCAGTTTGAATGGAATACCATTACCTACATATATGTATACTACATGGTTTTTGAATATATAACTTACATGATATACACTTTAACTATTCCCAAGAAATGCTGTATTCCATACGCTATTGATACAGTCAATTCGTCTGGCGTTAGGCTTTTCAAATCGTAGCATATCAAAAAGCATTCGGTGAACGTATGAAGTGCACAAAATCCAATTATAATACATCTAAAAATATCATAGACCCTCTTGCCATAGCTGGGAACGTTTCTTCAAAATACATTTACATACAAAAATATTTATTAAATTATTTTAATTAACCAACTGAAGATTTTAGTGTAATAATTACTTGTCACCATAGTACGGTGTCCATACGCCGACCTTTTCCAAAACTCCTGTGAAAATAGTTTTTGGTTTAGCTATTTTGTGGTTTCGATTAATCTGAAAAGTTAAATTTTACCAAGATTTGCCCAGAAGTAACTTGAATTGCTCATAGTTTTGCGGATGCTTGCTATTACACTATATACGAGTATATATATAAATATACTCTACATACACATTAGGTACAATCTTTATACTGAATATGGGCACAACCGACCATTCAACCAACAAACAACGAGTGGAAATAACATTCAGTAACTTTATGGAACAAATAAACTATTTAATAGCGTTACTCTGGCATTAAATAGAGCCACATCGAAATAAAGTTTAAGTTTAATTATACCTTACACTATAGCAATGTTGGGGGATTAATATCTGATGGCGGTTATTATAATTATTTTAGTGGAGGGTCGAAACTTTTAATTTGATATTCAAACAAAGTGTTGAATTAATTAGAAATGTTTTAAATTGAAAAAAAAAAAAAGTTCAACTTTTTGTTGTTGACAGATTTAATATCTCATTAACATATTGGAATTTATTTGGATTTAGATTTCAGAGGTGGTGATAACGTTGCCTGAGTTTACTTATCTCTTTTGTTCCAATAAAGAGCAACATTTTAACTAAAAAAATTGAGTAAATTTAAAAAAAAAAATTTAAAATCATACTGACTCTACTAGAAAACTTTCAAAGATTTTTTTGGTGGTTCACTTACGCTAAAAAAAATAAATAAAAGGAATTTCACAGTTTTTTGACGTAAAGGATTTAATACTCGTTAACTTAATATTTAATTGTTATTCGGAAAAAAACTAAATGGACAAAGTCATAGATAATAAAAAAATAGGCATAGGCAACCCTTACAGTGAACCGACCAAATGGCTCAGTACATTAAGTGGTTGCCATTGGAGCGGGAGGTCCTGGGTTCAAATCCGACTGGGGTAGAACAAGAAAATATTTTTCTCTGGTATGTTTAGATGAATTTAAACCGTCTAAATAATAAAGTGTCGGTTGAATGGCATTTGTAAGGTTTCATAAAGGAAACACCTCAAGTGCTACATTTTCAACAAAAAGAGACTAAGATAAATGTATCAAGAAGTACAGTAAAAAAAATATGGACCCAAAAAAGTGGTCTGTGCTGAAGGCGCATTAAGGCACCGGCACCTAACCTTACCTAACCTAACCCTTACAGTGCTCCAATTGATTTTAGTTTGGATATTTTCTTTAATTTTTGAATTATTTTCGCATTTAAAACTTTCATCGCCATTATGGGCAATACACAGTGTTCGGAAAAAATGGATACGGATAAAGTCATACCTAAATAATAAAAAAATAAGTCTAAATTGTCAAAAATTTCTAAAGGCAACTAATTTTATATTTTTGTCGCATATTTTTCGAAATATTTTTACATATTTGAAACTAATGACATCTATACATCTATAGATACATATACGAATACAAATATCTCTCCTATAACACGGTAGATAGGTTCCTAAAAAATATCGTGTTGTGCGAAATCGTGTTATACGAAACTCAGAGCTAATATAAAAAGAGTGATTCAATTTTCAGAACAAAATATTTTTTTTTTAATTCAACAATTTTTTTTAATATGTACACGCACACAAAAAATTTAAATTAACAAATACAGTGGAAAAATGTTATGATTAATTAATTCTTCATTTGAAAGTTCAGTAAATTTGTAATATATTTAGTGATTAAGGACATCATCCTGGTGGAAAATTAAGCATTCCGCATCTTTAAATATATTTTTAATGTAAACAAATCAGGATTAAAAATTTTACTATAAAGTTTCATTGAAATATTTTTCGGTGTGTATAATTTTATATTTTATGTTATATTATTTTTATGCTTGTACGTACGTGTGTAATATGTACATATTTCGTTTTATATATCGATGGCTTATATATACAATACTGGTTATTAACTCATTTTTATGCATTCTTCAGGAAACAGTAAAAACTAAAGTTGTTTCGTATAGCGTATTGAGCTAGGGGGATGGTTAAACATTGCAAAAAAAACGAAATTTTTACAAATAACTTTTTGTGATAATTTTACCATAGATGGAGGTTGTTTAAACATCAATTTTATGTAATAAAAAAGAATCGGTAAAAATTAGTTAGCCAGTATGTATTGTAAGCAATCGATACATATTTTTAATTTTAGCCTTGAAGTGTGAGCTCAGTAAATTTTCTTATGGAGAAAATCAAATGTGCCCATCCATCACTGATGTACGGTGTTTTAAGAAGGTTTCCGCAATTTTCTTATCGTGTGAAAGCGAAACCGTGTTATATGATACCTGTATTACATAATCATAACTCATGACTATACTTTTTTATTGGTTTTAAGCTTGAGCACTTACGGAAAATCTAAGCTTAAGCATTCTATCGTTCAATAGGGTTAAAGCAAAAAATATTTATAATAATACTTTATCTATGGTTAAAGCGACAATATAATTCAAATTCGTGATATATCTATAGGTATATAAGTATAAAAATAACAAAGTTTACTAAAACTAATTTATTTTCTTTGGATGTATATGAAAGTAAAGGTTTCTGTAAACTGTAGGGTTGTTCCATTTTATTAGCAATTTAACACTCTGTCTACAGAAAATAACAAAAATGCTTAAGGCAAAGATTTGGTATTGATAAACTATCACTTAACAAATGTATTTCGTATATATGTATATATGGATGTATATGATGCGTATAACCCATATATATACTAGTATATATGTGTGCGTTTTACGTAACAGACAATTTTGGGTCAGTAAACCCTAAGGCTGTTAACTTATAGTATATATATTAGGATGGTTTTTTTTGTATGAAAATGTTCAAAATACGATTTATTTCGGCTCACCCCCTAAAAAGTTTAATTTTGTTAAAAATTTCAGGTTTTTAAAAAATAATTTAGAGGTCGCGCAAACGTTTTGTAAAACAATATTTAGGTGGTAGCACTTAATTCAATAAAAAGAGTATAATCTTGTTAATTTTGAATACGTAACTGTTTTTAATTTTCTTTCACTAAAAAATTAAATAAAAAAAAAACAATATGAACACTATTGCATAGAACTTTGATCGATTATAAATTCTTTATCTTCCTGATCTTTAATAATTGTAAAAACACTTTAGTGAGCAATATTAAAAGAATTATTGAGTTTATCACAAAATTTATTCTCTTTTGATTTTTGATTACTTCTTTTTCTTTTGGAACTTTTTTTTTATGATAACCATTTATCATATACAGTAGAACCTCGTTAGTCTGGACTAATTGAGGCTCTAGGTCGTTCGGATCAGTGAAAGTCCTGATAAAAATAAATTACCTAAAAAATCAGTAAATGAATAGTTAATAATACCTGTCTGCCCGCCGCGATCTATCATTTTTTGACCGCGCGGCAAGGCGTTTTCTTGTAATACACATAGTTATATGTATGCAGTCGGGCACACAGAGTGCGGTCTGCCTCGGCATTTAAGGTGAGACCGCCGCGGTCAGATTTTCAAATGTATTGAAATACAAAATATATTTTTTGCGGCGGTCTGTCATAAATTTTGTTATTGCAATTTTGGTAGAATTGAATGAAATTTTGATAGATAATGTGAGAAAATATCCAATTATTTTTGACATTAGTAATAACATTGACAAATTTTTTGAGTATTTCGTTTGTTGGTCGACGATTAATTGACCTAATAGATGCCGTTGCAAGAATAGGTTATGTAATTTCTTCAGTTTTTGTTATTATAATTGGCTGTTTATTACGAAACATATTTTTATACAATGAGTGTGATCGTTTTAATGTCCGGACAATCGCGGCAGACCGCTTTCTGTGTGTCGTTCTCCAGACCGCGCTCTGTGTGGCTCTACCTTTAGGTTTAGGTCCCAGTCTCAGTTGAATACAATTAATGTGGAAATACTATATTTATAAAATCGTTTTACATGTAAATTTAGAGAATCAGTGTAAGAAGGTGTTAAAATGATCCTTATATAGAAGTCTCAAATAAAGTGTTCTCGGTTAAAAGTAAAAATTTATAAGATGAAATCTAATACCAATCATTAATGTTTTTATTTACCTCTTATGAATATGTCATGTTGTCATAAAGAAGGATCAATTTAATAATAAATTTCTCAGAAATCATTCTTATTTTATATCAATAACAAGAGTATCTATTATGTATGTTCGATAAATTCAATATTGGTTTTCCTTTATGATTAAAGTATAGTGATCAAATTCCAAAGAATGTTGTATTGTTTGAAAACATTTTTCTTTAGAATTAATAAAAAAAAACACAATTGACATCGTACATACATACATATATTTATAGAAATAAATATAAGAAAATCAAAAGAAATTAAATAAGGAAATCAATTTTGTATTATGCAGAAAATATTTTGGAAAAAATAAAAAAAAAAAAATATTTAAAAGTATTTCCAATACAAATCCATTTTGCATATATTTTTTCCATCGATAACCAATCAGAAAATTTGTGTGGCAAAGTGAATTTTATATTTTTGATGTAATGTACAGGGTTAACTAAAAATTTTGAGTGTGTCAAGTAACTCTTCAAATATAATAAATAAATAAAGAAGTTTGAAGACTTAAGATACATTTTTTTCATATTAGTTTCATCATAAATCATCAATCATAAAGGATTTTAAAATGAAAACTGCAACTGATTAAAATTAATAATTTATTTGTGATATGAAGTTTCTTCTGAAGAATCTTCTGCGTATTTGTATTTTATGGTAACGTGTAACGTCATTTTTGACAAATTCTTACTCGATTTTAAAAAGTAAGTTTATTTTGTTGGCAATTGTTAAAAGTAGAATAGGCTAATCCGATTCACCAAAACTATAAATGAGAGGGTAGAGTAGACCAGGCAAGGTATGTTGAGACATCGCATTTACCAAAAAAAACTATAAGAGTTGGCAATATTGGACAAAAGAATCTTTCTACTTATGATTTACTCTCAAAATTTCAGAAAAATCAGTCTTGTCTAGTGTATCCAACCTTAAGTATCTAGAACCCGGGTACTCAGAAATTTCATTGCTTTTTTGATAACTCGATTACCCGGGTAATTGTATAATTTCTCCATAGTTTGCATTTTTTTTAGCATAACAACCAATAATATTTAAAAAAAATATGAATAATTAAAAAAAAAATTTGCAAATTTAAATTTTTGCCATAAAATAATAACAAAGTTGGTCGTATGGATTCAAACTTTACTGGTATTGCCGCAATCTTGTTATTACTATAAATAACTATTCATATTTATCTATTAAATAAATTAGCACAATCTAATACAGAACTAGCGAACGTAATGATTGATGTGTTAAAAATAAGAATAAATGAAAGACGAAACAAAGATTATTATATAATTACTATTTTTCTTGCAAACTGGTAATTATCCTAATTCCCAGACAAATAAGTATTTTAGATATTCTTCTAAAAATTCAGTTAAGTCGTTAGTAAAAGCGACAATTGAAAGGTTTTTTCAATGAAACTGGAAATCTTGAAGAAGAAGAATCAAATTCAGACGAATATGAAGTCTCTGTATTAGATGAAATTATTAAAGTCTATTATGGCTATCCTTAGAGTGGAGAGACCTTTAGCGTTGAAGAATGAACCAAAATTAATTGAAGTAATCAACCTCTACCTTAGCATCTAGCGAAAGAGTATTTTCAGTAGCATCTAGCTTCTTACGTTAGATGGTTTTGTATTCCTTAAATATTATTTCATGAAAAAAAAAATAATTTGAAAATATATATGCAGCTGTTTTCATTTCCAAATACTTTCGTTTAATACCCGGGCATTAAATAATAAAATTACTTGATTGCCTGGTTTGTAAAAAAAAATCAAGTTAAATACTAATCTAAATGATTCACTAGTCTTGTCAGTATGATGTTAGACAAGATTTGGTAGATTTTGATGAACGAATATGTATGTATTTATAGAAGGTTTTAAAAGTGTTTTGTTTACTATTTAGTAAATGATATTAAATTTAATTTTATATTAATTGCTAAATCAATTGTTTTTAGTGTTAAAAAGTTAAAAATGATACAATTTAAGTAACTAAAAGTGAGTTTTTTATTTTTACAACCAGTCAGTGTTGGATTAAACCTATACTTATAAGCAAAGTCAGAAGCTTAGGGCCTCAAGGAAGGAAGGGCACCACAGAAATTTTTCATAATTGAATTCATTAATTAAATTTATAGCCATTTCTAAAAATTATTGGTCACAAATTGCTCAGCTGACTGTTCATTTTCTCGGTTGAAATATATTAAAAAATACCCTGAAGATTGATTATGAAGATCTAATCAAAGAGTTTGCAAGGAAAAAAAGTAGGAGAACATTTTGAAGGCATAAATAAAATAGAAGCATACAGAAATAAATATCATTTTCCTTCTTACTCTAAGTTTTGTCTAATATCGAATTTTTGATAAATAACATTTTATTTTTAGTATCAGGGGGCACCAGAATTAGTTAGTGCTTAGGCCGTCAAAGGGTCTTAATGCGACCCTGCAACCAGTACAGTAAATAACACATTTGAGTCATCAATTATCTTATTTTATAAGATACAAAAGAACTACTCAACTACTCAGATCTCTTCTAGTTATAAGTAGTAAGAAGTGATAATCAATTTCATATATGTATAATATGGAATATTTGTGCCCCTTCATTAAAGCTGAAATTTAAGTTAGCACTGTATAATTTATTTAAAGTATACCTACTATTGGAGTATAAATAAAATAGAATGAGATATGGAATTTTAAACCTAGAGAGGGCATCTCTTACTGCTATCTAGTTTGCCTTTTTTTACCATTCTCTCAATCTATTAATAGTACGAGTATATTCAAGTGTCCGCTATATCTTTTTGTACTGTATTTCTCTTCCATAATCACACTATTTTTGTTAGACTAGCGTCTCTTTCACCGTTTCTAGAATTAAAATTGAAAAAACATATTCATTCCAATATCAATAATAATGACAAAAATTATAAATTGATCACACCCTGTTAACAGTTTTTTTTATTGACAGAATCGATTTCAGTTCCTTTTTTACAGTTTTGGTATAGTAAACGTTGGGACAGAGTCCTTATTTGACTTTGAAATCCATAACACGATCATTTTTCTATAAATAAAAATAAAAACATTTACCAATCTTAACTGGGGCTGAAAAATTATTCCATATATCTTTATGTATATACATTATTACATATGTATGTATATGTAGACATATGTACATATACGACATCTTGAAATGGAAACTTATCAAGAGGCAACTGTATTTCTGAGGCCAATACACAAATTACTTGTCGTAAAATTTTTCATTTCGGATTTATCAGAGCTATATATTTCTTGAAATATACAAAGGGTAAATATTCATAAAGTAAATTTATGCTCTGTTAACATGGGGAAGCTTTAGACGCACATATTTCACTGAGAATGTTTTTCTAAGATGGAAAATGTTTAAATTTGTTCTTCCATTTCAAACCAAATAATGACAAATTATGGTCATGAATCAAAAATAAGTTTTTTTTTTCTTTCTTATTTAACATAGACGAGAAAAGATTTCTCTAGTGGATAGTAGATAACTACATAATACATGGAGAAAATTACATTTTGTATATAGCAATTTAACAGATAAATTTTTCATTAAATTATTTGATTATTATTTTATTGCTCAATTTTTATGATTGAAATCGTTTGCCCAATTTTAAGTTGTCATTAAAATTCATTTTATTAGCATATATATGTATGTAGGCAATTGATGTTTTTGTGAACTATCTAAGTTGATTATATGGGTATATTTACGGTTGACATTGAACGCCGATAGCGCTTGTGCTTATTGCGCTTATGCTTTTGCCAGCTGAAACAATTTGAATGCGCATCAAGATTTTCGTACAAGCAAGAAGCTTGTAGACCCATACTCCATCTAATAAAAGATAGGAGCGACAGTATCAAATGTACCCATGTTTAGGCCTAAAAAAGTTTTAGAAAATAATTAAAGGAATAATTAAAAAAAATTTGTGATATCATTCAACGATCTTAGGTTTTTGTTGGCACTATAACTCCAACCCCCTTAAAAGAGATTGATTATGGCTCCCCCCTGTTTGGGGGCCTTAATTCTGGCGCCCTTACCCCGTAAGGGCCAACCTGAGTTGGGCGCTGAATATGGAGTTTGGAGACAGATAAAAAAAGCGGTGGCATTAAAAAACCACCATTAGACTCACCTGCTGGACTGGACGCTCGGGTGGCAGCCCGGACTTCGTTGCACTACGAAAATTTTCGTACAAGCAAGAGCAAGTAGACCCGTACTCTTATAAAAGATAGGAGCGACAGTAACAAATGTACCCATGTTTAGGCCTAAAAAAAGTTTTAGAAAATAATTAAAAAAATAATAAAAAATTCTTTTGTGATATCATCACGCTAACTAGTTGCCAACGATCTTAGGTTTTTGTTGGCACCATAACTCCAACCCCCTTAAAAAAAGGTTGATTATGTAGTACATGTGTATGTGTCCATCATTATTTTGTCCAATATTAGGACCAATAATTGTATATATTATAGTTCTATGCTAACAGGTATAAGCAAATGATAGTAATTCATACAACTTATTAGTTGATTTTTAAAAAAATAATGATAAAATCATAAAAAGGCTGACAATTAATTAATTAGGCTAGGTTGTAGTATTGTCGTGATAAATCTTATTCTAATAAGAAAGAAAATGTTTCGTTAAATTGTGATTTTTAACATTGTTATACAGTTTATTTTAATTCAACCATCAACATAACTGGGAATAATTTATAATAGTTTACGAGCACATAACCAACATTGAGTAGTTCTATTAAATTTGCATAGCATATAATACATAATGTATGTATATGTAGATGTAAGCGGTATAAGCTTACTATATTTTTATTATACTCGTATATACAATTATACAGTGCTCCTTCACTTAGGCGGACACCTTTGATCATCGAAAATACCTATATGAAAAATATTGTTAGGTTGCTTGTTTTTGATAATTTGTCATTTTTCGTTGAGCGACAATGTTTTTCTCTTGGCTGCCATTACAAATTACGAAAACAAAAACGAACTACATACTCATTTAACGTTGTTTGCATGCTAAAAAGTTCATTACCGTTTATAAATTACATATAATCGGCCTAGATTGCAAACCACGTATCTACCATTTTTTCTAAAATCTACTTCCTAATCGATATCGATGTGCAAACGAATGATACATCTATATCGATATCGAAAAGTAGATTTTAGAAAAAGTGACTGATACACGGTTTGCTTTCTAGACTGACGATAAGTAGCATGCGCATATAAAAGTCAAACAAATGTAGACTCCTTTTTTTAACACAAAATTCCAAAAATTTCATTTTAAATTGTCTGTTCAATAAGGAGAAAATTACTAGGAGATTTGCACCATTGCACTTTTATTATCATTTATGGAAGGGGGGTAATGTGGCGGCTTGTTCGTTTACTCAGGTTGATCATTTTATTATAGTTTTTATTATTTCAAGGAATCAAGTATTCCTGTTTATGAATACTTTATTCCTTGAAAGTTTTTATGAATCAAGTTTGCTGTTTTTGATATGAGTTTGGATATAAAATATTTTTATTTTAGTTGATCCAAAAACTTTGAATGATTAAAACATAATATTTTTAAAATCTGTTTATAGATTAATTTCAATATTATATGTATGTGTGTATATGTTTTTTAGAAATTAAATTGTTATAAATAAATAAAGTTTATTTGTTAATTAATGAAGAAATGATATTGACTGGAAGTCATATCAGAGGTGTCCGTTAAGAGAGAGAGAGAGTACTGTCAATCAATCCTAACAAGTTGGACAAATTACTGAATTTCGACTTTTTTATACAAATTATACCTTATACTTATTTTTGGCGCACCACTGTATACATACTATGTACATTAGTAAATAATAAAATTTTCCATATTTATCATACATATTTTCAAATTTAAACAAAACAAAGCTTCATGGATACAATGACAATGGTTGTGGAAACGTTAATTAAACCCCATGCAAGTTTAAAGTGTTATTTATTGCCACCCACTAGGAGTAAAATTAATCCAGAATGAAATATTTTGATTTCCGTATTAATATAGTAATAATGATGCATTTACTGTGAATGTTAATATGTATAGAAATATTTATATATTACATATAAGTATGTATGTGTACCTGGATTGAGTAGTTGCCTTTGAAGAGGAAGGTTCCAGATTAAAGTCCCAACTGGTTTTGAAACAAGAAATATTTTTATCTGGTGTGTTGACTTTAGCCGGTAGGTTGGATTCCAGCAAAAAACAGTCTAGAAATTGGATTATCTCAGAATGACAGTGCTTAAAGAGTGTCAGGTGAAATGGCGAGCATTTGTAAGGTTTTCAGGAGAAACACCTCAAGTGCTGCATTTCCATACACACAAAAAAGATGTCGTCGTCATATCAATTGAGATAAATGTATATTCAGTGGTAACAAAACGGCACAATTGTGCTAATTGGTAGATCAAGATAGAGTTTCTCCACGAAAAGAAGAAGAAGAAGATATGCATCTATTTACATATATTCACAGCACCAGTGAAATTTTGAGCATCTGAGTAAAGTTTTCATTTGTGAACATTTGAGACAATATGCCGTCGATAAAACTAAAAAATTAGTCTAAGATAATTTAATAAAAAAAAATCAGATTTTTGTTTTTTGTTTTCCATAGTGGTGTAGAAATAATTCAAGCTCGAAAGAGTTAGAAGTATAAAAATGGTTTGAATGATATAACTCACTCAGAAATACAATAATCCAATCTTGTACCCTAATAAATCGTTCCAAAACCTTTTAAAAACGATAATACATCGTCACTTTAAACGTGCCATGGATAAAGAATTGGTTCACCATAATTAATTTGTTATCAATAAAGTTTCTCAGAAATACGTCGCACAAAACATGTTCTATCTGGTGCAATATTAAGCTTAATTTTGCTGAACTATACAATCTAATCAATACCCATTCGTCTACTTGGTAAGTCCATGTCTGGTTGTTTTTTTTTTGTGGATTTTTCTGTAAAACAAAAATCGAGCTACATGATCGGAATCTTTTATTGCCTTGTTAGATTTCTCTTCTATATGGTCGTAACTTTAAAATGTGATTACAAACGTTTTTGGGTCGGTTTGGAGCACATTCCATAAAGTATACGAAGTTCACGTACTCGTGCTGTATCTTGGGCCAAACACCCTGACAGTATACCTACCTAATACGTATGTCTATCTATCTATATAGATACATACATAACTACATATATCGAGTAGTCGATGGTTGCGATTATATTTAAACATGAAAGGAAACTCAATAAATATAAAAAAAAAATTCGCTAAAAACGTGTTCATAGTGGGAAGACGTTGATATACATACATAGATATAGAACTGTTATACATATTTATTTATGTATATAACACGATTCTCTACTATATCTATAGATATTATGAGCATCATACAATCCTTCCCACTTCAGTCTAGCTATTCGTATAGATATCTACAATGTACAATAGACAAGAACTTAATTTTCAATCCACCCAATCGATCCTTGGGTACAATCTGTATTTGGCAAGAATAAATTTACTTAATTTATGATGGAATAAAGGTGCCTTTACATGTGCTCCATGTTGTGTAGGTGTATACTAAATTTTTCGGTGTAAATATTCTCTGTCTGCTTTTGTCGTAACGATTGTTCAGATAAGGCATGCATCTTATGAATACCAAATAATTTTCTTCGGAAGTGAAAATATTAGCGTAGAAAGAACAGATTCACCGAAAATCACGTTCGCTGCAACATCACTGGGTTGTAGTATATCTGAAGATTTATT
This sequence comes from Platyura marginata, assembly GCA_026745375.1. NCBI lineage: Eukaryota > Metazoa > Arthropoda > Insecta > Diptera > Keroplatidae > Platyura > Platyura marginata. The sequence continues at coordinate 6,676 of JANSTT010013409.1, read as the reverse complement.
TTTAAGTTGTTTTTACATATATTTATTATTTAAAAAAGAAAGGAGAGGTAAACTTAATAATGGCAACTAATCTCTATTATTTTATCTAAGAAATACCTAGGTCGGCGAGCTGAGATGATGTTGAAAATGTAAAGCGGAAATTATGTTTAATAGTTTTGTGCTGTTGTATATACACACAGTAATAAATAATGTATATATGATGGTTATTTGACAAAAGGACCTAACATCAATTTTTTCAAAAATGGTTTTTTTTTATGAAATCTGGTAATTTTGGATATTTTACGGTAATTTTGGATATGGTACAAAAAGATATGGGTTTTCCCCTCCTTTTAAACGTTTCTCTTCAATGAATTGTTGTGTCCAAATATTTTATTTTTTTTCTCTCCTGAAAAATTTTAAAAATGATGGTTAGGGCCTTTTGTCAAATAACCATCGATATGCTCCTGTCTGGATTGATTTGTATGGATGGAAAAATAAAATATATGTGTACTATATATAATTATATAAAATACATGTCGTGCTTTATTAAGTTAAAAGGAACATATGTACATATGTAGGTACAGTGTACACATACATAGATAATTTTTCAATATATACGACAACCTTACGATGGTTTTCAATTTGAACGACACGAATGAAATCTGTCAGCTCCTGATTTTAGAAACTTCATTTTATCATTATTCATAGCCGCGATGGTGCAATATATTTGGAATATATTTAGAATTGACGGGAAAGTAATGGTTTGGAAATAAAGAGCTAAAGAGCTAAATCCAAAAAATCTAAATAGCACTACTAAAGATGGTGGTGGATCGGTCATGCTTGGGTCTGTTGATTGGTAATATGTTTTTCATTGGACTGCGTTCGTAAATTTGCAATTGCGCTTATTTTGTCGTTTGTATTCGTTCATTCATTGCGTTTGTAAATTTTGCGCTGAGATCAAAACTATACATGCGCTACGAAAGCGATACTGTACTATATTATATACTTTGACATTTGCCAAACTGATATTTTATTTATATTTTTTTATATTATTTTGGAAAGTGGTAAATTCAATAAAAATTAAAAAAAAAAAAAAGTAAATATGAATGCTGTTGCGGTTGTCATGAACCAAAATAACCATATTATTATTTTTCAAAAATAAATACCAATCTTTGAGAATAGAGTATAAATAGAGTACCAATCTAATAGAATAGAGTATATATCTGCCATGAAATAAAATACGCACACAACGTACGTACAATATAATACTTTTGGGTGTTCAATAAAATGGATTTTCATTCTATCGAGTGTTCACAGAATCGAATAGTTACTGTATAATTACTAACAAAAATGTAATTAGTTTTTTTGAAAATTTCCTACCATACAAAAAAAAACCCATTAAATATTCAGACCTTGCCCCTGACAAACTGTTTTAAAGCCTGTACCCCTATACGTATCATTATATAGATCCTATTAACCCTAATCACACCAGGTTGTCAAATTGTTGGGTCAAATTTTATTTTGGAAAATTTTAAATTCTTTTGTAATTATGAATTGAATAAATGTAATGGAGTAAAATTGGCCAATAATAGTTTCCTTTAGCATAAATGTATGTAAATTATTCTCACTAAGTAAAATATCTCCATGTTTTGTTTATCATAAAAATAACCTGGTGTGATTAGGGTTAATAATCAAAATCTTTTTCTTTATAAAACCCTTAAAGCTAATGAAATTAATGCCTTGAAAAAATTAAATATGCATAATTCCTGTTTACTGCACCTGATGGTTTAGTTGCAATATGAATCACATAATTCAGTTTGTGCACACAAATGACATCATTTCGATAATTACCTACTACAAATAACGACGATATCATACGAATTGGATATGTGAAGCACAAATTGACAATATAAATGATGTGTACGTTCGAGACCCTATGCATGGGATTAGGAGAACTATATGTATTAGGGATAGGATATCAGGGATATATTGATTTAAGTGGTTGCTAGTAATTTACACGAAGCGGTATATTTATTTATCGAACGATTGCAACATTGACATAATGTATGTAATCGACAGCATTAATTTGTTCAGAAACATGAATGAACATATAATTTAATTACGTACACAAATTTTAGTGTTTGTCGATTATTTTGTCAAATTACATTTTGCTCTAAAAACGTAGATTGTTTACTTCGTTAATAAATTATAAAAAATTTCTAACAGTCTTACAGAGATTTTAATCTTTAAATATTTATCAGCCATATATGTACATATATGTAGTTTCAAACGAGGTACCAACTATATATATTCGTACTGAGTAAGAGAGAGTATACCTTTTAAAACAAAATATTTATTTTTAATACAAATTGCAATTTACATACAAAATTTTAACTCTTTCAAGATTGATGTTCATATATTAAAGTTTAGAAACATCACTATGTATGCAGGTATGTACAGTACACTCTACATCTACATTGTACACTGTACGTACAGTGCAGTCAACTATTATTAATGATGTTGTCAATGTCCATTCATATCACCTGACACTATATATTGTTGATATGATGACATACTGAAACATTGATTTTGCCTTTAACATAAGGTATATTTATGCAAATATTGACTTAAGCTTTTTGTAAAGAAAATGACTCTGAAAAGAAAGCTTTTAAGCTATGCAAATATAAAGCGCAGTACCAACAAAAATGTCATATACAAATACATGAATAGAAGACGGATAGATGTTTATGACTTTTTTTTTTTTTAAAAAAATGACTTGAAAATTAATAACTCGTAGTGTCGTGTTTGTACTTGTATGCATAATATACGTAAGAGTGCATCGACGCACTCAGTGAAAAATATAGTAAAAAAGTTACTAACTATTTTCGTAGCTGATTCTAAAAATAATTATAACTATATTTTTATTATTCATAAAAATTAATCTTACTATTTGTAGTTATTATTTAAAAAAAAAAAGACTATGAAATAGTGCCTCCTCTGGTTTGCTGAATCATCATAGTTTGCTGAATTGCTGACATAGTATATTATTATTAACACTTAATTACTTAATACAGGGTGCGCCATCTAGACAGGGCCTATTGAAATGTTGAATAACTCCGCCATTTTTCAGCCGATTTTGGAAAATGAACAAGATTCATTTAGGGTGTACAATGCCATTTATTGACAATTCACTCAGAATACAATATCGATCAAATGACCGCCTCCATTAGACACACAAAAAGCGGCCCTTTTTTGGGCATTTTTCATTGTATTTGACAACATTTCGGGCGTAATAGCCGCAATTTCCGCTTTAATATTAGCTTTTAGTTCTTCAATAGTCTTTGGTTTGCTGGCATACAATAGCCCCACAGGAAAAAGTCTGGCGCCGTCAAATCCAGCGAACGAGGAAGCCACTCCAAATCACCCTTTTTTGACACAACGATACGCACGCACAGTTTTCACAGTTGAACGATTGTTTTCAATGTACAGCGCTACAATTTCAGCCCGTTTTTTTGGCGTAAACCGATCCATGACTATAATGGCATAGACTGACGTTTCAGAATCTGGCTGATTTGTCAAAATCGGCTGAAAAATGGCGGAGTTATTCAACATTTCAATAGGCCCTGTCTAGATGGCGCACCCTGTACATAGTCAAAACTTGATAGATAAACGAAAAAAGAAATTCTAACAAATAATTTTAAGATACGGCTGCCTTGTTGAACGAATTAAATTAAAAAGAATAAAAGAGAACGGGCGCTGGTAAATGCAAAAAAAGATCAAGAAAAATAAAACAAATCAAAAACTGTGCTCACACATAAAATAGTTTTTAGTTAATTAAATTTTTTAATATCAAATTGAGAAAAAAATTGTAAACACAAAAAAGTTTTTATTTTTTGTGTTGGATAAAGGGAGGTTACAAATCCACCGTTAACTCTTATAGAATTCACCATTCTAAATTACAATAAAATGGCAATTTTCTCGCAATTTTTATACGAAATTGTGGTAAAATTGTAAAAAGAAAAAAGTTTTGTGTTGCATAAAAGGAAGTTAACCTTTTTAATCCACCGTTAACCCTCACAATTATTTAGAATGGTGTAATTACATACAAAACTTATAGCCATCTAGCGGTTAAAATTGAAACCAATGGGCGCCCAAATTATGCGACTCTTTTATTATCGCCTACAAATCGCCATCATTAGATTTTTAAAAATTCACCGCCGTTCAAAAATCAATTAATTTTGGCAAATTAAATTCTCTGTTGTTTTTGATGTGTTGTTCGTGGAACTTATTTTTATACGTTAAAAAGGAGTTCCATACGATAAAAATACACTGTTTAATTATTATGTTTACAAATCGTCTATTTTGGCTAATATCTGTTTTTTCGAAAATTCATTTTCAAAGATTTTTTAAAAATCCTATTTCAGGAGATAGGTACTACACTCCTGAACTTTTTAAATTTTCGTAGATTTTGACGTCATTTTCGATCATTGCTTGAAATAATAAACAATCAATGTCATTTTTTATTATTTTTTTTCCGATTTTCGATCATCCCCATACATTTTATCTGAAATGAATGAAAAACAAATAAACAATAAATCCGATTTTCAAGCAGCTCATATGAAATGCATATAAAATGAAAATTGTTTTTTTTCATTTGATTGGATGAGTTTAGGTACTCATGGAGGATATGTAGGGAGTATATACAGGGTGGTAATAATTTTAGGGTGGTCCAAAACATTTTTTCCTTTAATAGGTATTGGGGAATTAGGGTGGACATATACTGGTAATTTTAGTATGGTCTAATTTTCAAAAGGCGAAGGAATGGTGGCTGAAAGATGAGGGAAGTGAAAAGGAAGAGTGGGGAAAGATGGAAGAAGGGAAGGGAAGAGTGGGAAAAAGGTAGAGAAGAATAGAAAAGAGTGGGAAAGTGTGGAGGAAGGGTAGTGGCGGGGTAATTTAGTATGGAAGCCGTGTTAGATTTACTTACCAGCCATTTTTTTTTAGAAAATAAAATTTTTAACTATTTTTTAGTAAAGTTAATTGAGTAAAAATAAATATTACTAAAATGAAGTACTTACAGTTTACTTGTTTTTAATCAGGATTTGTAGTTAATCTAATAAAAATATTATAACGCCAATTAAGAAATTTTTTATTTTTTCTATTTTGACAATCCGATATGAACGAAACTTCAAAGTAAATTATAATTTTGATAAAAAAGTTGGTAACACTCTTTAATGTTCATCATACTATTATATATTTCTCGTAATATGTTAATTAAAAATACACATACATATACCTCTCTCTGTCCGTCCGTGATCAAGATGAAAAGAATGAATATAATAATAATTATAGAAAATTAAAAACTAATTATTTTATTAATAGGTCAACAAGTTCGACGCCCTGCCGTTATCAATTATATCAGTCAGTTGGACTATACTTTTTTACCGATGGTTAAATACAAAATACGGTTGTTCTATGATTTATTTCCCTGAGTGTATGTGACGAAAGAGTAGATTGATTTCTATCTTTCAATGAAACGAACTGAATAATCTATCGGTCAAATAGGTATTTGACTCTAAAATAAAAGTCAATTGGCCATAAGTTGGTAGATAAAGCAGGTATTTGACTTAATCCAAACAGGAAATCTACTCATAACTTTATCCTCTTATATAGGTATATATATAATACTGAAGCCAAAATCAATATTTCAATAAAACTTCTTTGGCTATACGCCTACACGAAACTGACAGAATCAAATGATCAATCATCGTAATGATTAGTACTAATGTACAACACAAATAAGGGGTAAGTGGATAAAAGGCTTAACAGAAAGACATTTTCTTTAGCCTTTCCATTTTTCTTGTAACTACCACGTACACACTATATAAAAGACTGTCATCGATTTTCTTGAATCCTTTATCCACTTACCTCTTTAATTGTCTTCTTAGCAGCTAAAGCTAATGTTGTCAGACCATATACCTCCCACCCAGTGAAAATTCTTCCTTTACGCAATTCGAACATACCGGAGAAGAAAAATGGGAAAAAAAAATACTTTGGTCTTTATGTGAATGGCAAATATTATTTCAAGTCAGTTGACATTACTCGTTATCTTTTTGCCTTTGTACTATTTGAACTTTTGCTTTGAAATCGGTGAATATGATAATTATTATTGTACATCAACGTGGGATGGAAAAAAGCTCGTTGTGACAGATAGAATAATAGAAGAAAAATAATAAAATGTTGTTTTTTCGGAAAATATGAGTGTTTTTTTGAAACTTGAATGAGGAAATTAAAACGAATTATGTGAAAGAAAAGAATTTACTTCACCGCTCAAAGCTTTAATTCTTTAATAAATGTTTAAACATTTAAACTTAGAAAACATGTAATTTATTTCCAAATATTTAAATGTATTGCAATAGCTTAATATATTTTGAATTGGACATACCAGATGTGAAAGACGCATTTTGAGAAAGGCAGTGACTTATGAAGACCCGCCGCTAACTAGGTTATTCCTCTTGTTCTTTAAACGTGTAGCGTTTGCTATTAAAAAGGAACGAAACTATTATCATATTGTAACGATTATAAAAATATTTATTTATTTAGATTTAGATTTAGATTTTAAATTGAAGTTGGAACAAGATATACGTCCGTGTGGATGCGGTTCGCTCACCTAAATTGTTGTTTAGATTAAGTACTG
>JANSTT010013398.1:0-22916 GCA_026745375.1 Platyura marginata | reverse complement strand
TCTAGCTTCAGCCGTTTGGCCGGAATCTTGATCACGGACAGACATGCATATTTCGACTTAGAATTTCACGAGAAAGAAAATGGTGTTAAAATCGTTTTCTACGATGAGTATTAAAGGGTGTTACAAACTCTGTGCCAAAGTTATATAACCCTTGATTAACATCATATACGGGTATAAAAAGCCTAAAGAATACAAAGTTTTCTAGAAAAAAATTTCCTCCAAAAAGGATTTTTACAGACAGATTTTTGTTTTTTTAATTTGCATACAATTCTTAGTTTTAGTTGTATGTACAATGTGCTTTGTTAGCTGCTCAGTCCATATTATCAAAAATTAAGCTAATAAATAATTGTATAAGTAGCTGTAGTTGCAATCTGCTCTTGTACTTTTAGTTAGAAACAATACAAAACAATACAAAAGCAAGTATAATTATAATTATTAATTTGGAACATAAATTATTTGTGTTTAATATATTTTTATACATTTTTATAAAATTGACATTCAAAGCAAACATAACCCCAAACATAAACAATTAATTAATGATATATGATTAATGATTAGGTATTATTTTATGATTCCTTCGCATAACGTTGTCCCCATTACATTAATTATTAAAAACAAAATTTTCCCAAATATGTATGAAATGAATATAAGTTATGTCCCGTTGTTTAGTTTAGAAATTAATTTCGACTCGATTTTGTAATCATAATAATAATAAAATATATATGTACTAATCGATTAACACACAGAAGTAGTAAAGCAACCCTTTCTCGAAACCGAAAAAGAACATAATTAGACCTCAGGAAGCTTTTTGTTGACAATGGTTTTCCTTGAAAATACAATTTTTTGTGAAAATTGTTTTATCCTTTTTGTTCTATGGCAACGTACCTTTAGTAGAAAGGAAGGAAAACAAAGTACATTTTTTCGTGAAACTCGTGAAATTAACATTACATTTATTTAGTCTTGCATACAAAGTAAACTTTAACAATTTTGAATTTATTGTGCATTTTAGTTGAACATCATTGCAATGATTGTTATTGATTGCTTTTAAAATAAATTTAGTAACATTTAAATATTGTTAAGATTAATTTTTTAGTTTTGCACGGAAAAATCCCGCTAACATGTCGGCGCCACTCTGATTAATTTCCTGAAAAATACGTTTCAGGTTAGTAAATTATCTATTATTGCAAAGTTTAAAATTTTAACTTATCGAATGAACAAATAATAATAACAAAAATATGTAACTATAACATTTTTTTTTACAGTGTAGATTAATAATAAATACGTGGCTAAACTAAACGTAAATAATTCCATTGGAACATTTTTTTTTTATCATCATTACAAGTCATTTTTGATCTTCTCATACAAGTTCTCATATTCATGTTAGTCATGACAAACTCTCATCTCAAGTGAATATTTTATATAAATATAATACCACACACTCATTTTTTGTTTGCTTTACAATAGAATAGGTACCTTACCAGTTGACATTCTCTACATCTACAGCTACACTCTACATTTTACATATTATGTATGGATGTATTTAACTATTGTAATGACAAACATATTCATATGCACGTATATGATACAGTGTCCGATTAATCAATTATTAAAAAATGGGGAAAAAACGTTAAGCGATTCACTGTTTCAGAAATTGCTGGAATTATTATGTTTTATCTTGGAATTAAATTTCTTGTCATTGAACCAACAACTGTTTATATTAAATGGTGATTAATTTGATAAATCTTATTTTAATAATTAACATGACGACTGGGAAAAGAACAAACATTATGATGTTGATTTTAGTAAATTTTCTTCAAAATGACTTAAGTCTTAAAAAGATTAATCATTCATTTGATATTTTTTGGTACCTATGTAAGTATTATTATGTTTGAATAGGGAAAGTGTAAAATTCTACAATATTTTAACCCTATATTACATGACATTGCATATATGTACATACAGTCATGTTTCGTAAAATAGGGAAAAGGCATATTTTGTATGAAAAAGTCGAAAAGTTGTTAGAATTGATATCTGAGAAATCTATGATATTCATATTCATTATTTTCAAACGCTAATATTTTTTATGGAAGGGAAATAAGGACAGCTGAAGAATGTAAAGATACCCGGTTATACAAATTAAAAGGAAAAAAATTCAATCCAATATCAATTCTAACAACTAGGACTGAATTTCGACTTTTTTATACAAAATATTCCTGTTCTCTATTTTACAGAACATGACTGTATGCAATAATAGATATAATGATATTTTTCTCCAACAATTTTCAAAATTTCGCGCCAAATCTTACTGCATGGTATTGCATATATGCAATGTTAGTAAAATGTTACTTTTCTTCTAGCCATTTTTACATTAAGTACACATAAGGTAGTATACCACACTATGTAGAATTTTATCAGACCAAAAAAAAAAACTCAACCTAAGCAGGGTTAAATATTTTTGCCACATAAATAATTACCTCATATTCATATTTTTCCAATTCACTTTTACAATTTTGATACCACGAACGCACCCGGGCATATGGTCCAAGTTCAAAACCAAAAGCGTCTATTTGAGATACGGTTACGGTTAATGATAAATCAGCTACAGTAAAATTATCAGCGGCCGCCCATTGACGACCTTTTAGTACAGCTTCAAACCAACGCAGTGCTTCAGCCAAACGAGCTTTTTTTGTTTCGTCCAATGGGGCACCCATAAAAATTGTGGGCATCTAAAAAAAAAAAAAAACAAAAATCAATTCAAAATAATATGTGTAGTCTGTCCAGTTTATATGTGGTTAATTATGTATGTGTAGTCAAGGTAACCCAAACAATTTAAATCGTTTTTTATCGAACTACATGTTAAATTAGTATGTACTTATAATTTATACGGCTACTTATGTTATTCGTGTGTCGCTGAAGTCGACATGAACACAAAATCAATCAAAGTCGAAAGGAAAATTATCGTTAATAAAAAATGAGGATGAAAATATTTTCAAAAAGAAAATTAATATCTTGAATTGCTATGAAAAGTGGATGGAGTGCTTTAGTGCTACGAAAATAACAATAATAATTCGACTTACGTAGTAATCAGCCATTCGTGCAAATAATGTACCAAGATCAAATTGTAATCGTTGATCAACCAAAGCTCGTACGCGTACATCCTTAGGGTAGAGTGTGTCATCTTTACCATAGCATGAGATTAAATATGTTAGGATAGCTCGACTGTTAATTAAAAATGTAATTACAAATTAAAAAGTTTCGATATAGTATTTAAAAAGTTACCTTTCCCATAAAATAAGTCCATGGTCGTCTAATGTTGGTATACAATGTTGCGGATTTATCTATAAATACAATTAGGATAAAAATTAAATTTAAAACATTTCCAAAAAAAAACAAAAACCACTTACTTGAATAAATTCTGGTTTCATCTGATCACCAACTGCAATATCAATAGGTCTTAAATCAAAAGTGATATCCAACATTTTCGCTAAGAGTAACACTGAACGACATGGTGGACTTGGTGGTGTATAATACAAGATTGGATTCATAGTTTCACCTCTAAATAAGCCAAAAACAAAATCTTTAATTATTTTGTTGGTATCATCACCCATTAATTAAGCAGTGTTTTGTTTTTTAACTAGCTCACTATTTTAACACTATCTAAACCTGTACACTTGCATTCGCATCAAACTTCTACTTATGTTCTATTGACTGAGGGAAATATACAACAATGTGTCTCATGCAATAATAAAGGTATTGATTTTTAAGACAATACTCCATAACTTTAATTAATTATTTAGTTGATATTCTGTAGTAGGTACATTAATCGAATGCAATTTGATGGGAATTTCTATAATATTTTCATGACGATAGCCTTAATGAACATCAATTTCACTAATACTGTACCCTATAAAAATATAAACGAAAATGTATAATTTCTAAAAATTTATTTATTGATTTGGTAAGTTATAGTTCGTTAATAAAATATTATATGATCGAATTTAGCAAATAAATTTTGTAATTTTTTGTGCTTAGAATATTCAAACAAGACTAATGTGCATTCAACATTTTTTATTGGTTTTTTTTTTATATGAATTTATTTATAAAGATAATACAATTTTATGTCGGCGCTACAAAACTACCGACATACCTATACAATACATACATACATACCATAATTCCAAATAAAGTTCTAGATTTTTGTTGTGGCAGTTTTTATATCTATGCAGAATTTTAAAACTAAGTTATTGTTGGTATTCGTACTTCATATTTACTATACGTACAGATTCCATACATATACCAAACTATAGAGCAAGATTTTCCACCTTTTAATTACTATCGAAACAAAAACTAAATACATAATTTAAGTACCACCATTAAAGTGCACAAAAAAAAAATTCTTCGACGATATACAGTCAAACCAGCGCCATCTTAAATTATCAGGTCGTGCTGTAGAAATGGTGACGTATTTGTTTTAGATACAAATATTGAATTTTTTATAGTGCAATAGGGTTAGATTTTAACGTATAAAAACCTCGAAGAAACTATTAGAAAGCTGAGTTATTCCTGAAATATTCCTCTATCATTTGGTCAAAGTCCCATAAGAATCCCGTGGAAAAATCTGGAGAAAATTAAGGAAAACTTTTTTTTACAAGCTTTTTTTATTATTGGACCAATTCCTTTATTTACTACCAAAATCAAAAATTATTATTTATAATTTATTTAGAATTAAATGTTCTATAAATGTCTGGAACAATACTTTTTTCTACATACCACCTTTCTATAAGATATTTGTCAATAAACTTTGTCGTTTTGATTTTCAAGCACTTTTTTCTCTTCACACCGCCCTAACTTTTTTCCTATGAGACCTATATTAAAAAAAAATTTTCAGAATAAACTTTGGACTTTACATAACATTTCATTCACAGAATGTATTAAATTATTCCTATAAATAAATATTTTGACAGCATGCACCAAATTTGATTACACCAATGCATGCTTTGGTGCGCTATAAGAAATTCAATATTTCTACCTCGTTTTTTCACGTCATCGACGAAAATATTGTCTACAGCATGGCCTGGTATTTTCAAGATGGCGTTGGTCAAACCTAATTTTTGTGCGGTAAATAGGGACTGCATAAAAAATAATTAACAAAAAAAAATCTTTCGAAACTTTACTAGTAGTTATAAAGAATATTTTTGGCAACGAATTAAAAAAAAAAAAAAAATTGTATGCGGTGGATAGAGACCACATAAAAAAATCTCACATAGAAATTAACTGAAAATCTCTTAATGGAGCTAAAAATAGCTTTTTTAAGGAAGATAAAAAATTAATTTACACATGGAAACTTTTATTACACTTTATTTACTTATTATACACATCCGAGAATATTTAAAATGTACAAATGTATGTATAACCATTATTCTACTACGGTGGCGTACGAAGCATGAGGCAAGCGAGGCAAATGCCTCATGCAGCACTTTGGTAAGGGCGGAAAAATTGCGACCGAAACGAGCAAAAAAATGGGTACAAAGAAAGCGAAAAATTTCGTTGAAACGGGCGGCAAATAGCTGACACAAAAGCAAGAAGAGCATAAAGCATCATTTACAACAAAAAATACTCTGAATCACTGGACTCTGAGTAAATTAAATACTCGCGTCTATAAGGTGTTCCATTGGCATGTGTGGAATGAAAAATTTTCTTATTGAAACTTCGACCATTGTGCTGAGGATAATTTCTATGATGTTTTGGGATCAGCGCCGTTCCTGATTTTACAATCTGTTCTCGGAAAGAATCAGGTAAAACATTTGGCCACGTATGTGGATTATATTCGATTTCCTTTTCACTTTGGTTATTCACCTCATTGTCACTTTGTGTCTCGTTTTGATTCTCATTTTCAGTTCCAATGAAATCAGTAGCACTTAATTCCGATTTACTTGATTCGATTGACCCACTCGGCTTCAAGAATCTGTCCAAAGAGCCACTCAGCGGCATTCAAGTATTTGGAGTATTTTAAGGCGGCACTTTAGGAATTTGCCTCGAGCGCCACAAAAGGTGCAATGAAATTAGCTGGTGCTTACATACGCAATACATTTGTACATTTTTGGAATCAGCAAAATACAAAATCTTTAAATTTCTCAATTCTTATTACTTTTTATTCATATGTATTTTGATGGACATTTTTTCATATACCGCACAAAAACAGGTTCGACTGGACATAAAAATTCGTTAACAAAATGGCGTAAAGAATTCATAACTTTTATGTAGTGCATTTATCTAAAAAAAAAAAAAACTATAAAAGTTGGCAATATTGCACAAAAGAGTAAATCGTCCATCGTTTACTCCAAAAATTTCACACAGATCGGTCTTGTCGCAGTGCAATTATTTGTATATTTTGTATAATTAATACATAACTACTAAGATTTTAAACATATTTTATAGTACCTACTGGATTAAGATTAAAAATATTTTTTTCAATTAATTAAAATTTTGGGAAATCAAAAATCCATTAAAAAAAATATATAAACGGCTCGGTCCGAAAAAAACCACTTCAATCACAAGTCACTACTCTATAAAGACAATACATTCTACCGAAATCTACCCTATTAACTCAAAAATACGACCGCTAGACAATTTTGTAAATCTACCCTACAACCACTTTATTTCCATCTAATACATGCCTTTACTAACCTACCTATCTAGACCTATGTATGTACGTACAGTACATAGAAAAAAGAAATTCCTGTCAAAAAAATGTCAACTATTTAAGTACGAACCTATGAACAGACAAATATGTTTAGAGGTAACCTTTCTTCCCTTGTGCTCACTCAGGTATTTCGTAATTTTAATTTATATACCCACTACCGATGTGTGTGCACCAAAAATTTAATTCACTCTTATTTCCGTTCTTTTTTTTTCTTCTTTTTTTTTTGTCTTAAGCTATGCAAGAAAAAAAAGGTCTTTTGGGATTTGTGTGTTTTCTACTTCATAAAATTTTGTATTTCTGTTGAATCATCTAAGGCGCTTTAAAATAATTGAATTTGCAATTTAAATCTAGGCGGAAGAGAGAAAAAAAAATACATTAAATTCAAGAATAATGTATCAATATTGATTGATATGTATTTATGCGTATATATACATATATAGATTTATAAATTAGGGTGACGTCCTTAATTAAAATTTGTTTTTAAATATTTTTGTCGTAAAAGTTTCATTTCATTATAAATGTATGTAGACGTACGATACAAGTATTTAAGCTAATCTGTTTATAATGAGTTAATTAGTTCTAATTTCTAATATTATAAATTACGTACTGTACTATAGGTACATACTCCAATAATTCATTTTTAATCACACATAATAAGAAGAGCGTACATATATTATACAAATACATACAGTGGTGTCCAATTAAATTAGTGTAACGCATATTTTGTATCAAAAAGTCGAAATTTACCAATTTCTCCTACTTGTTGGCATTTAATTTTCACGCTTATTATTTTGCACAACGCAAACCCTTCCCAACTTTTGCAACTGTCGTTATTTCCAGTCCAATATTTTCAGAAAATATTAGCATTTAAAAATAAAGAATAATGGCATTCATAGATTTCTTAGATATCAATCCCAACAAGTAGGAGAAATTGGTGAATATGCCTTACACTCATTTTTTTGCACACCACTGTATAAGGTAAGGTATTTATTTATTTATATGTAATTAAATCCATGACGAGCAAATAGAACTTGCATACGTGTTATTTAGTTAGAAAAAGAAAAAAAAAACATTTAACTACCCATCTAATAAAAAATTTACTTTCTACAATTCTCAATCAATAACTATGTACATAATTAAAAAAAAAAAAAAAAAAAAAAAAAATCAAACAATATCTATGAATTCACTGACACTAAAAACCTAAAAACCACAAATGAATTTCAAAATTTGTACACAACCCTTGTATTGATTTTGTACGCAAAATTGTACCCGCTGTCAATCATCAATATGGTTTTTGGGGGGGTTGCGTTACGCTCAGTTGATATTATATGGAAGACGAAATAAACACTAGGTATACCTTAGCAGCTACTATAAATGCATTATCTTACGTTATTTTGTGCTGCACAGCAGCAATTGAGTCCACACAATTACCCAGATTGATATTAAATTCCTTTTTTTTTTTTTTTTTTATTATTTGCTATGTGTAATTAGAGTTATATAAGTCTTTTCACAAAAATAATCCTATGGATAATACGGAACCATTGAAAAATTTGGAAATAATTCCTTAACGATTTCAGCACAAAAGAACCGACCGAAAACAACAAAATCACAATAAAGCACTTTACACTATATAGCTTTCAAGCTCCGATATATCGTAAAATGTGCTTGACGTTTCTGGGCCAAGTTTATTTGAGTACATGATGAAGAATGGAAAACAGTTTTTTTTTTTCGTGTGCCGCTACCTTTTTTCTATTCTAAGTGTATGTATAAGTACAATACATTGTCGGTTGGGACTTTACTGTTAACTTCCGAAGCTATTTTATCTATTATTATTGGCAAAAAGGATGGCTTTTATTCGCCCCTTATTTGTATGTATTTGTATACGCATGTACATATATATGTATGTATGTAGATATATGTTACACTTACAACGTATTTGTTTGTATATATATGTATGTATGTATGTATGAATGATATTGAGGGTGGCAGACATATGTTTGAATGTTTGTTGTTAAAAAAAAAAATAAAATTGAATATTGTAGGTTTTCATTCTAGTTTGTAGGTACCTTTAAAAATCAATGATAAAATAATCCGCATTTAAGCTGAACATAAAATGTGAACAATTTGAAATAAATTCCTCCCATATGTCAATAATAGAAAAGTAATCTGATTTGATTGTAGGAAATTGCTGAACTAAAATTATTCTAGGGCACATTATGGATAATATGATTTGAATACATATATTATAGATTTGTTTTCTATTAATGAGTGATTTAATAGAGTTCAAAGTAAATTGACTTAATCTGTCCCTCCCATCGATGTTGATATTGAAAGGTTTCAATGTTCAGTGAAAGCTAAGCGCATCCGATACGCACAAGCACAAGATTTAGCATTGTTAAAGCTTGGATCTGGTAAATAGCAGAAATACCTACCTAATAAAACGAAAATTCTAGAAGAAATACTGGGTCTGATATTATTTTTGCGATGGACTTTTGAACAAAACAAAAATGAGAACATTTTACAGGAATTATACTTGCTGACGAAATTGTCCTGTTAAAAAAAAAACAAAAACCATAATTCTTAGTTGTTTAATCGGCTTTTCAGTTAGTGTTGGTTTCGTTAATTAAAACAATGAGATGTTAATCCATTATTTTATTTATTCTCTGACGTTTCCATTTTCAGGGAAATTTTAAAAATATTATAAAACTTATGTACGCTCTCGTTTATAAATATACTAAATAGTGTGTAAAGGAACAAACTTTGAAATTTTTTGTTTTTATTAAATTAAAATTTTTAAAAAGCGTCACTCTCAACGGCAACTAAAAGAGTTGTAGGATTTATGGGTGGGTCATATTTTGTGTGGAAGAACCTGGATTGTGGTAACTCTTTATCAAGTAAAGATAAAAATTGGTGGTGTACAACTAGCTCTTGACAAGTTAAAAAAACAAGATACAAGAAAACAGCTGAAAACACTTAAATACACCTCGTTAATTTAATTATGTATATAAGTACAGTAAAATTCCTATAATTCAGACTGGCCGGGGGGGAAGGTTATTTTTAATTAAAGGAAGTCTGAATTAGAGGAATTATGATAGAACGTAAGAAATGAACAGGTTCAACAATATGTAATAGTAATGTACATATTATATAATAAGAAGCAACTATTTTATCATCAATTTAATTCCTCTCATTCGTAAAAATTCCTATAATTCAGAAACATTCCTATAATTCAGAAAAATTCCTATAATTCAGAAAAATTCTTATAATTCAGACTACCAGTCTAATCAAATTAGTCTGAATTATAGAAAAGTCTACTTTATAGGATTCTTAATTATAGGAATTTTACTGTATTTTGATATTAATATTATTTTTAATTTTTTTTTACATTCCTCTACTTTCGAACATTCAACATTCTTACACGTTTTTAGGAACCAATTCCGTACGAAAATCGAGGGCCGCCTGCTTCATAATTTTTTTTATAAAAATTAGTTGTTTTGTGTTCGTACAAAATAGTGGAAGTGGATAGAAGTAGTGGAAGAGTTTTGGCAATTTCAATACCAGTCATCGCGACCCTATAGAATCGATAACTCCAAAATTCCGTTAGTTTATCTCAACATTTTCTGGAGTTATCGTGTCGTTCTTGGGGCGAAAATCTTTTCTTCTTAGTTTTGCATGAAACGAAAATAAAACAAAAAAAAATATTAAGCCAATACTTCCTTTTTCTACGTCTAGGTTATATAGAATAAATTTTATTTTCATAAGTATACCATGAAATGTTCATTCACAAAAAATAACAATTTACAAAGACAAATCTAGATGATCTCATTCAAAACACGTGCATTGTACTATATTGTTCTTGACATATAATTGCCAAATGTACTTATGTACATAGTACATTGAAATGAATAAACAAGAAAAAGGTTTTTCTAACTCAATGAACTGAAATTCTAAAAATAGAGTCCTTTTATTATCTACCAACCTATACCTACCCTCTCAATTCATCAAACCTCATTGTAGTGCAGACATAACAACGGTAATAATACAAACATACATAGTTACTACGGGCAACATTGTTTATTTACATTAAACAAACTGTCACTCTTGATCATTGAAGTTGTTTTGTTTTGTTTGAAAAACATGAAGAAAATGAATGTACCGTTTTTAGAACGGGAAAAACAATTGGTTGAATTAAACAATGAACTAAACAATCAGTGCCAAAAATTGTGCGATAAAAGTAATGCTGAAGTGAAAATAACTAAAGCCATTCATAAACCGGAAAAGGTTGATATCAAAGTTAATGCACAAAACAATCAACCGAAACTTTGTAGTCGAGCAGCTGCGCTGGCAGTGAAAAATGCCACAACAGTTGGTAGAGTAGAAAATGGCAAATTTAACAAACATATTGGATATGCGGAAAAACAAAACAATAATTCAAATCGAACCATTATTAATGCATCCGATGTTCTGGGAAAACGAGATGTTAGTGCCGATGGTCTAATTAAATTTCTTAAAGCCAAAGTGACAATCATTCAACATGAATTGGAATTAAGTGAACAGGTAAAAAAGGAAAATGAAGATTTAATTGGAAAATTTAAACAGGAAAAAATGACTTTAACAAATTTACAAAATCAATTAACATCACAAATTAACTCTTTGATTAATCAAAATAAAAAACTGAAAGAAAATCTAACAGACATGGAGTCTAAATTAGAGGAAAAAGATAAAGACCTAGCAGACGCCAGAAAGGAATTGGATGATGTGAGAAAGGAACAAAAATCGTCAACTGAAACAAACATAAATTTGGAGAAAAAATTACTTAAAACTCAGGAGGATTTAGAAACTACACGGCATACGCTCACAACGTTTAAGGATTCCGAACAAAATATGCATTTAGAGTTGAAAAATCAAAAACATTTTTTTGAGGAACAGACTGCAATGCTGGCAAAACAGCGTACTCGAATAATGACGGCTTACAAAAGACAACTTCTTGTTATGGACAATCTAAAGAGACAAAATGAATATTTAGAACAATCAAAATTGATACAATTTGCAGAGAATTTCTTCTCAAAAGTATTAGATTGGAATTGTTCATCGAATTGAAATGTTCTATGTAAATATTTCTAATTGTAGTTAATAAACATTTTTTCAATGTTCTCTAAGATATTTGTGTTTACAATGTATAGGCTATCCTTTAAGGTCCAAATGATTCCTTAAAAAATATATGAATGCACAAAAAACAAAGAATAAATTTAGTTATATGTATTTAAATTTTTTTTTGGTTAACCCTTTCATGTTTAAAATGTATAGACCGTAAATGGTTAACTTTTTCCAAAAATTTTAATTGGGAAAAAATGCTTAAAATTCAAAATAATATAAAAATAAAAAGTTTTAAAACCATATATAGTAATAACCACTTTAATATTAAGAAAGTACAAAATTGGGTTATTTTTTAAAAAACCGCTAAAAAAACGGTCAAGATGTTTGCAGCTTCATTAATTTTTTTTCCCCTTTCTTTCATCAAAATGGCTTAAGTTATTTAAAAAAATAGTTCCATAATGAAGGGATCAATAATTCTCACGAGCCGCCACTGGCTATCACAATATCGATTTGAAGCTAACCCGGCAGAAATTTAAGTTTCTACTATTTATTAGATTAAAATGGATTAGGATACATTTATGAAGCCTGAATGAAGCATTATTTATTTATTTTAGGACATTTAGGTGTTGTTCAGAGTGGGTCTGCTGCTATTTTTTGAAAATTATTAATTTAAATCAGTGATGGTCAAACGTCTTCATTTTGCAAATTTCTATAATATAAATGTATTAGTGAATTTGCACACTATAAATAGATTTCATTAGTATTTTCTCTCTACTAATGGATTTTAATTTAAACGCAACTAGGCTAAAATGTCAATAAAATAGAAAATATGAATAGATTAACATTTTGGTTTGATTACGAAGTTGCAGAAATGAACATTGGCGGAATATAGCAGGTGATCAAGGCTCCTTTTGGTCGGTTGGGCTATCTGACTGCGTGCCATCTGTAGCCAACCAAAAGGAGCCCAGCAATTTGTTTGTAAATTACCGAATTGGAAAATCGACTGTTATTCGACAAGTTTTCGCTCAACCGGTAGTCTGTAAGCATTTTTACCAGTCGTACGCTGCGCTATCGCTGTTGAACGATAAAACTTTGTCGCTTTGATTATTGCAAACATTGGGTCAATAGTTTTTATAAATTTCTAAAATTTAAAAAAATTTCTAACTCGAAAACGTTTTTTTAAATCAAAATAGCAATGTTTATTTAGAAATATCTTATAGAAAAAGTGTTGTTCCAGACATTTATAGACCATTTTATTCTAAATAATTAATTGTTTTTATTATTTTGGTGAAGAAATTGGTCTATTTTATTTCTCTCAGTAAAATTTATCTTATTATTCACAAACGGACTGTTAAAAATAGAAAATGGAAATACCCATTACCCGGACCGTCTTTTCAATAGTCACATTTTGGTTGATTTTGACCCGCAGCCAAAAAAGGTTGTCGATCCCTGATATAAAGTATGAACTATGTAAAAATGTGCGTAATTGGCACCAATAATTTTTGAAAACAACTTTCCCAAATAATATGCAGTTTTTCATAAACATTGTATAAAAAAATTAGATATAAGTATGTGTATGTATCTTGAAAATAACCCCCTAAAACAACCCCTGATTTCAAAAAAAAAAAATTTATGAATTTCGATTTTTTTTATACTTTTACTTAATTTTTAACAGTGAAAACATTCCAGAGCTTAATTTAATTATATTTTTACCGAAAAACGTTTCCATATTTATCAAAAATAAGCCCTAACTCATCAAAATCGACCTAAAGGTTTTGAAGTTATGATTTTTTTTTATTTTTACATGGCAATTTTTAAAAAAAGACTCCTTGTACTAAGATAACATTTAAAAAAAAAAAGTTTTCTTCAACATTTTTTTTTTACCAAAACTACTTATTCTAAAAGTCCGATTTGTTAAATGGTGACCTCAAAAGTTGATCGATTTTAAAAATTCTTCTCCATTTATTAGAGAATTTTGCACTTAAAAAAAAATGATTGGCACTCAGATTTCAGAATCAACAAAATCTTGGTGAAATTTCAGAATAATGTCAATATTAATATAAAAACATAAAAAAAGAATAGATTTTTTTGGATAAAGTTAACTCTCATAGTGTGTCATGTACTACATGTACATACTTTTGGTATTAATTAATATTTGTATTCAAAGGACTTACTTACTTATTACTGAAATTACCGCGGAAAATAAAATGTACTTTTTGCAGTCATATATAAAAGAAATTCATTTACTCTTTTACTCTGTTAATAATAAATTTTAAATGGCCAATAAATTTTTCTAAATTAGCTTTAATCACATAAAAGTATATTTAATGGAGAAAAAGTAGGTAATTATGTTGGTGCAAATCGAGAATATCTTATGGTGTGCTATATATGGAATAACACGGAAACCACACAATCCATAAATTATGGTGGGTTGGAAGAAAGTACATTTTTCATATTTTCATTTTTTTTTTTAATTATTTCTCTTAGTAATTTTTTTGTTTTTTTTAAATACAATTTTCCTAAAAGTATGCAACACTTTTTGTTTTTTTTTTGTTTTTGTAAATCAAATCCAAACTGTTCAAACCGAAATCAATAAATTTTTTGAAGTACATACTGTCAATTATTGGTACATTCATTGTACAAACTTTTTAACATAATGTATTTGTTTATCACCCGACGTATCTAGGTACATAATATTTAATTGATTCATGGTAAATTATCTTTCATGTCTATTTACAGCAAACAGAACAAACGAATAATTTAATGATTTCGGTTCAAAATTAATTTTCTAACAATTTTTTAAATCTAAATATTTAATTTTTCTTTGATGTCTCTTTTTTTATGCCATCAGCAATTTCTTTCACTTCATTCACTTCTTTTATTTCCTTTTGCATTTGATGGTATTTCTCCAAAGCACTCTTTACAAATTCTGCAGCTCTTTTTACACGATCGGACGTAATTTCGGCGCCAATTTTCTCTGCCGTACCTCTCAATCCGAGCAATGGCAGTGCGGCAAATGTGATTGAGCACAATGGCGTCAATGTGCAAACAGCTGTTGTGACGGCTCCACCAAATAAAATTGCAACAAGCGCATTCATAATATATGAACCAGATCGCATAACCATTGAGGACACTGTTCGGGGATAGGGCATAAATTGTGCAAATATATCAAATAGTCCTGGTGGTGGTGGTGGAGGTGGTACTGATGGCACTAGGAATCCTTCGTAACCGGTTTGAATGGCAAATCCAGCCGGATTTGAGTAGCCTGGACCACCAAATGGAACGGGTACGCCACCGCCATAACCATTGCCGCCGCTCGGTCCATATGGTCCACCATATGCGCTAACGTATTGTTGGACAGCATCTTGTGGAACGAAATTTTGATACAGTTCTGGATCGTATGCTGGATTGTCTAGTATCTAAATTTAAAAAAGGACATCTATCAGTACTTACTGCATTTTTTAAAAAAATTTTCAAGGTAATTCTTAAAAAATATTCCAAAATCTAATTGGAAAATCCAAGCCTAACAAACCTGAGTATTAGAATATGGTTGAAGATCTGTTTCCTCAATTGGATCAGGATATTTTTCCTCTGCTTGTGCTGATGGATAAATTCCACTTTGTCCCAAATACGGTACACTTTGTGAATAGGATGCCGAACTTTGGGCAGGATATGGAATACTTTTTGATGAATATGGTGAATTCTGTACGGGATATCCAATTTGAGATAATGATGATGATGATTGAGAGGATTCCGATGATTGTGATGGATAAATTCCTTGTTGTGTTTGTAATTGCGATGAACTAGATTGGGATGATTGTGGATATTGTCCTTCAGCTGTTACAATTGCCAACAGTGAGGCAACCGCTATGTATATATGCATTATGATCGAAAAATTGTTCTATTCACACACGAAAAATGAAATTAATTTTAAAATCACAAAATCGTCTTTTTTCACTATGTTATGCTAATTTGCCTTCTTAAGTATATTACACCATAAACATCACAACACTACTTAGGTAAAATAAATGAGCCCTACAATTAAGGGTAATGGCACTTTTATACGTCATCCCTTCCACTAAAAATTTATAAATTGTTTGCGAAATTTTGCTGTAAAATTCTATCACCGAAATTCATATGGAATTTGAAAAATGTCAGGTATAAGCAGGTAGATTTAATGGATTATTTGTGTAAAGTTAAAGTGGCAGGTAATCAATAGAATAGAAATATATGGATTGTTTTTGTTGAAATAAGATTATGTTAGGTTACACAGATTTTGAGGAAATGAAAATGTTTATTGATGGGAAACCAACAGTAAATTTTATTATCATCGATATATATGAAATATTTTTGTAATAATATGTCGATTGTATAGGTACGGACAATCGGTAGTATGGCGCGAAGTGATAACTACGGATGCATCACAATGACTATTAACAAAATAATTCTAAACAATAATTATAAAACACTTAATATGGTACGCATATACATCGAGTAATTGTTTTTTTTTCTTCTTTTTTTTTGTTTTTTTTTTTGTTAAATAATTAAATTGCCAGTTTCATTAAATTTCTTTATATACAATAAATTGACTCTATATACTTCTTCTACTTATATGAGAATGTAATTTAAAATTAACTTTCCGTTTTTCTACTAAGCGAAAACTATCGTAACTATGTACAACAAAATACATAAAATGAAACTTTTTTTCGCAAAAAATCATTTTATTCTATAATAATATTGCTGTATTCTCTTCTATAATTGTTTTTAATTGCACTTTTGCTTATATATAGATATATGCACGTTTAAGCATTTCATATAAATATATGCATGTAACGTCGCACAATTATTCACATCTTCATCCCCAGAAAATTAATTATAAATTATAAATTAACAAAATTATTACACTTTCCATATTACACATTATTATATTGTTGGGTATGTAAAACAAACCAATAAATTAAATTTTTAATTATAATGCATTTCAACTAACTGTACTTCTACATATATACTTAAAATTAGTCATAAATTGGTCATAAACGGTATAATAATTAACTAAAATATCTAATTATATTTTAGAGAAACATTATCTATTAAATATTTTGATAAAATCTAATTTATTGGGCTATTTCGGTATATATACAAAATTAACTACATACATATGCATAAATGTATGAATGCACTGCAGACATTGAATATTTTACCTACTAAAATCAAATTCCAACAGATAGCTAATTATTGTCATCAAATAAATGCATTATACAAATACATACATGCTTTCGCTTTTCCTACAATTAATTTTCCATTACAATTTCTGTTTTCTGTACTTGGAATACAAGTTAATTAATAATATTGAAATAGAATTATCTTTAATGAACGATTTCAAATGACTGTTGGAGTAGGTAACGGAAAATTGGTTTGTTTAAAGGGGAGTTTTTGAAGTATATTTTAATCATCGTTCTATTTTTTTTTGTGATGGAATGGGATGAAATTGTTTGGATGATATAATTAGAACAGAAGATACATATGTGGTTTTTAGAAAAAAAATCGCCGAAAATATAAAAAACAGATAACCACCAAATGCTAAACCTAAAAATAAACCAGTAAAGAAGGAATAATTGGTTACGTCGATTTTAATATATACTGGAATGAGTACTTATTTATTATCTACGTCTTTGTTCTTATTTATTTTTTCTGTTTAACAAATATATATTAAGTAAATTTAATATAAATCCTAAAAAACTGAGGAAATTACATAAAATCGATTGCAGGTCGATCAATTAACGAAATCTAATTTTTTTTATTTTCTGTCATTTTTTTTATAATAATTTTTTCTGTTATCCAAATATATTTCAAAGTAAGTAATTAAAAACTTTGGAAATTATATAAAATTGATGGCAGCGCCATAATGGGAGAAGGTCTAGTATTGGCCCTCCGCGACGGTAGATTTTGTCAATTAACCATATAAATGAAACATTACAGAACAAAAATATTTTTGAGTTAACGTTTTTCTACTATCCTTTCTAATGGTGACCTTGACGTAGTTGTATAATTCTATAAGAATCCTATGAGATCATCTTCAGTGGACCAGAGCCGTTCTGTGGGATCGGTACAAATACAATCCGAGGAGAACTGAAAAAGGAGAAAGAAGAGAGAAGAGTTAAGCAATGGAGTGAACTTCCTAAGCTAAGGCAATCCAAAATACTACTCGGGAATTATAACCGAAAGAGGTATGAGTATAAGAATTAGCAAAAACAGACTTAGAATTCTGACGGGATTCCTGACAGGCCATTGCAGGCTTAAGGGACACCTAAAGAAGCAGGGTCTGGAAGAAAGCAGCTTCTGTAAAGAAGCAGATGAAACCCTAATACATCGCATCACAGAATCTGGAGCACTCATCCACAAAAGAAGAGATCATCTGTGGGAGTACTGCCTAGCCGAGAAGAACCTTCCATCCCTAAATCCGCTCAAGATCCTAAAATTCCTAAAGGAAAATGGACTTAAGAAGGTACTCTAGATAATGGAGTGGCTCCATGAAGATATAAGTAAGAAAGGGGGCAATAGATCTAAATAGGTCGAGGCGCATTAATTACCCCCAACCCAATACTCAATACTTAAGATCATCTTAGCAGAGGATATTGGTTGTGTCTCCACTCTCCATATTTAAATGGTTAGGTAATTTTTTTCTCAATCTTCGTCAAACATGCAGGTATTATGTTGGCATTATAAATATGTAAGTAATAGGTAATTAATGACTCAACTGTATTATTTAACTAGAGTTCAATAATTTTCTTCTCTAAAAAGATTGGTAAAAGATTGTTTACATTTTATATCGCGAGAGACAATAAACACCAATGGTTAAATTTTAAACACAGAGCGGAACAAAAACGCTTCCAACTTATGAAAAGTATTGAAGTCATCCTGTCATACAGCATTTAAAATCAATTTTCTCAATTCTACTTTTTCAACATGTTCGTACCACTGTTGGCAATTATGGCAAATGGCAAGATAAAAAAGAGAAAATATAAAATTGTAGAAGAATAGAAAGAGAAAGATTAAATATTTACCAACAATAATATAGTTTAGATTAGGGGGATTAGTTTAATATTTAGAATAGGGATTTAACATTTTAGATTTATTGTATGTTAGAATTTTTAATTTTAATTATATTCTTATTAAGGTCTACAGATCTCTATACCATTGAAATACTAGAATTTGAGGTCTCGGGGCTGGAATTTTAATATTTTTTTTAATTCTTACTTTGAAGTAATGAAAGTATGTTTATTTCAATAATTTATAATTTATTTATAATCAAGATTCCGGCTGAAGGGCTGAAGCTAAAAAAAAAGAAATTTTTACTATCAAGTATTCCTAGAGTCTAGACTCTAGAGTTAGATCTCTATGGTTTTTGAAGCAAATCGAACAAGATATATGAAAGGCTGTGGTACAGTGTGCAGATAATTTTGATATAAACCACTTCAACAAAAACAACCACCATTTTGGTTTTCAAACATTTTTAAATCAAATTGTTACAATCATGGATGCATCATACTTCCATATTTCGTTTCATCTTCAATAAGAAAATTCCTTAATAATACTATGTCTTGATTATACTTTAAAGTAGATCAAAATATGATAAAAATTTTAAAAAACAATTTATCTAAGTTGTTTTACTCCATACTGTTTTTTTGTTGTTGTAAGTGTGTGTGTGTGTTTCAAAACTAAACTTTAACATTTTTCCTGACGCCGCAATTTATCGTTGAAAGGAAAGATGAAATTGATATCTAACAGAAAACATAAATTTGCACTTACCAACACTATATATGGCAAAGATAAAGATAAAATATTATACACTATTATTTCCGAATAAAAAATAAAAAAAAATTGTGTAATTTATATAATACCCCCTCTAGAATAGTAGTGCAAGTAATGTAAAGTGTCATGTGGTGTGTGGCTGATGGAATTATATATACATACAAAAGAAATATTAAGGATATTCGAAATTAATTAAATGATATTGTCACTTAAACTTAAATGTTATATAAATAGCTTTCAAAGTCCAATATTGTCCAAAGGCAAAAGATATCAAAATATCCTTTGTGAATCCTTTGTGGGTGGCATATTCTCCATTTGATTTATGTATGGTATAGGTACATAATCTCCTTAGAATAAAATACCACCATATTTCTCAAACCAAATATTATATTACTGGTAGCCCTGAAGCTAATGCCATCTACCATAATTTTCCCATAATCATATATTAAATGCTACATAACTACATATATGTACATATGTGTACAAAGGAGATTCTTAATCCATGCATGCATTTATGTCTTCATCACGTATTCATTAAATCAGTATTTAATGTTTTTCAATCGCGGTAAGACGACATAGTTCCGTTCATTCGGGCGTTTACAGAGTGAAGTGATTTTATTATCCTTGCCAATTTTTTTTTTTACCTACCCACCTACCAATTATAGCATAGATATATTTAATGAGTTATATTTCCATGTTTTATGTTGCCTAATGGAACGTTACAGGATATTTGGAAAACAATCCTTTTAACAAATATCCTGTTTGCAATTAAAAGCTTTGAATATATCGAACATATTCAGTTTGTGTTCGTTCGTACAATTCGGTACATATACATTAGATAAAGCATAAGAAAAGGCCATTTGCTTTTGACCCGATTCCCATAAATAACCTACATCCTGTCAAGATCAAAATCAATGTCTATAAATACATATATTTCGTCCAACATTTACAACAGCAGCAGCAGCAGCAGCATCCCAAATATATCTATCCACTTCCATATATCTATACATAACCTACATACCATATATAAGTATCTATGTATGTATATAGCCTTGTATAGAGCCATCATCACCAACCAACACCATATCTATCTACCTTCTATTCTATATCATCCTTCTCTCCCCCTTCCCCCCCAATCACCCACATACTGTTGGATTATTTAGCACCTAAAACACATGATGTACGATAAAATTCCACCATCCTGTTTGTGTACAAGTTACACATGAGTATGTAAACAATGTTAGTGAAAAGCGGAACGGGCTACTTTGTTCAAGTCAAAGGATATTCTCGATGTTAACGCTAGCAAAAATGATGAACATCAAAGTTTGTTAGAAATTAGTTTGATAATGATCCTTTCATGGAACATGATGTGGCTGTTTATCACCGGAGTGATTGTAGCATTGCTTGTATTTAATTGTGATGGATTTGGCAAAGGTAAATGCTAAATTAGTGGCCATTAAACATATATAGTATTTATATATATGTATGTATGTATATAAGTAATATATATATATATGTACTTAATGTGCATAGATACGTAAATGAAAAATCTATCTATTGTGATTTTAGTGTGTCAGTGTATCAACCATAGTGGTACAAAAGGATATAATTGGGGTATCTTAAAGATATCATCTAATGAGAGTCGACTTAATGATACCGAGTGTATTTTGATTTATATAACAGCCGCACCTGATGAAATTGTGGAACTACGTTTTAATGATATCCACTTGAGGAAAGGGTAAGTGACATTCTGCCATTTATGATTTTCTTTTATACATACCACCAGCAACAATCTCTCAGAACCATCAGTGTCTCAGTTCTGGAATGATTAATGATAGTTGTGAACGTTCGTAATTTTAACTTTAAGTTAGTTTTGAAATTTTAATAAATAGAGAGAGAGAGAGGAGACACTATAAAACGTGATATTTGTAATGATGATGGTTTTCGTTGAGAGAGAGGAAATTAAAATGTAGAATTTTGATAGTTTGTTTAAATTGTATAATGAATGGGATATTAAAGTAAATTTATAGTTTTTGTAAATTTACCATAAATATGGAAAAGATTTCATTTTGGCGAGAAATAAATGTTCTTGTCACCAAAATATTTAATTAATTATAGTTATCGTAAGATTAGCTTTTGTTCCTCCACATATCATTTGCATATTCGAAATTATTATTATTAAACACTAAACTTACTCCATGTATTGTTTACAAAAAAAAAAAAAACTTTTTGGTAAATTTAAAATTTTTCCAACAATAAAATTCAAAAATTTAATTATGTAAAGCTTTTCATTGCTACTTTAACGGCAATAAAATTTCCAAAAACAAGATGATTGATGATTTATTATCGTGACGTTAAATTAATTTTCAGTGGAATTTATGTCAACTAATTTTTCTCATCAAATTTCCTGGTTTCTAGATGACAGACAAATTTCCTAAGAACCAATCAAATTATAACCAAAATATCATATTTGGGAAAAATAAACTTTTGTATCTTATTGGCCGTTTGTGGATTTTGAGGCTTTAGACTAGAGTATTTAGCAGTGGGCAGGATTTTTAGACCTTATCAACTTGAGGCATTAGGTATTATCAGAGAAAATGAAAAAAAAAATGGGAGAACTAGGAACATTTTTTTGACTGTTTTTTTTTGCGACACAATTTTAAATTAACTTTATATTTAAAATGTGCGATTCTGAAAATCTGTTTTTATTTTAAATTTTCAAAATTTTTTTCCAGATTTAATTTTTGGAAAAACTTAAAACTTTATTAGATTTTTAATATAAAGGGGTTATCGGCAACAAATAAAGTTGTGTTTAAAATTGACTTAGATTCCAGCCAAAAAATATCACTTCCTTCGTCCGAAAGTGCTATTTGGAAAAACACCAATTTAAAACTTTATATTTTTGACATAAAAGAATTAACCCTAAAGCGCAAAACTTTTTTTGTAACATAAACGCAAAACGGAGAAAATTTTTGCTTAACCCTTTCGCGGACGCAAGAATTTCATCACCATCACCATCACCGTCGACATCCCTGCAATGACAGTTAGCGTCCGCGAAAGGGTTAACTTAAAGGGTTAACTTTTACAAAAAAAAATTATTCGGCAAAAATGCTGGAAATTTAAAACAATATAAAAATGCAAAGTTTCAAAACCATATCTTTAACTAGTATTAAGAAAGTTCAAAATTGTGTCACTTTAAAAATTTTTTTTTCTTTATTTTATAAAATTTAAAAAAAACTTAAAAATACGAAAAAACCTCATGTTGAAAAAGCTTTTCGTTTAAAAGTTATTGGTCTTTTCTTCC
>JANSTT010013387.1:0-22916 GCA_026745375.1 Platyura marginata | reverse complement strand
AGCGGTACCAACGTAAAAAAAAAATCGGTCGATCGTAACACCAAACTTAGTCTACGAATCCCACGAAAACGCACCTAGTGACGCCTTATTTCATTAGATATTTTAATGGGAAATGGCGCCAAATTTAATTTAATGTCAATTCAATTATTCTGTACTGGATTATGAAACTAAAAAGTAAAATGTAATTATTTCGTAATATGTAATCGCTTTCTTCAGTTGGGACAAAGGAGAGCTAAACACGGGGGAGGAAAAGGGGTATGGTCAAAGGGGGTAGGGGAGATCCGCCGAAAAACTTTTGTATCCTCCTTTGTTTCCTAAGGATCTTTAAAGCTTGTATGGGGAAATTTCAAATTTTAACTTTATCGCATAGTACTAAGGGAATTACAAAATTGATCCTGCGCGACCTCACTGTCACTATAAAACGCGGATAGATTCCTGGCGTAGCCGTAGGTTGCTAACAAAATATAGGGGGTATATTTTTGGAAAGCCCTGCAGGGACTATACCAAAACGTAGGTTTCTTGCGTAGCCGTAGGTTGCAAAACAAAATAGGGGGTAATATTTTTGTAAAGCCCTGCATAAATCGCTTTAGCCTAAACTAGTTCGACCTGGACTCAATCGGGTTTTGCCGGAAACATATATGCTGGATCTGCTTGAGGAGAGTAATTCAAGTAGAATTATTGCGCCGTTTCCATACATTTTACTGGAACTTTCAATTTAGAAAATTCTTTCAAAAATAATAGTTACTGGAATTCTTCCCCGTAAACCCATTCAATATTGATTCTACTAGAGTTCCCTATTGGAAATGGTTTATATTTTTTGGAAATCCCTACTTGACATAAATATTCAAGTGAATATTATTTCAATAACATTCTATTTAACTTGTATATTTATGAGTAGAATTTCTATAATCATATAGACTAGAATAATTCAGAAGCTTGAAAAGTTTTCGTGAGAATTTTCCCACATGTTTTCAGATCAATAAAACAAAATGTTTTGTTCCTTATCTTCCTATGGTATATACGTAGCAGTTATAGATGTTTTTGTACGTCTATATTTGGGAGACTTTGTTTTAAACACTAAAGTATGTCTACAAAAATTACTCTTTGCCATCGTTAAGGTGTTTTTTTTTCTTTTTTCGTTAAATATTGATGGCTAACTATTATGATATATTCACATATTATTTCCACAAAGATAATAAACTATAAAATGTCAAACAATATTAATATAACACTTCTCTGTACTTACTCTCCTATAAATATTACCAAAAGGAATCTAATTCACCCCTTAAACCGTACAATATGTTTTATACTGTGTATAGTTTCAACCCCATTTATGTATATGTCATGGGTCATACCACACAATATTCCATCAAATATTTTCGTGTACATTTAAGCGCCCCCTTAGAAAATTGTTCGCATTATTCTTGAATAGCAACTAATTACTGATAATTATCTCAATGTTGTTTATATAGAAACTTTTGTGTTTTTTTTTTCTTTCTCTATTTATTCGATATCAGTTTGATTGAAAAATTTAACAAAAGAAATTGAACTAAGCGTGATGTATCAACATATAGAAGTATAGCGTATAGACAAGATCACTACAGTAATAGTAAATTAAGTAAAACTACACTCGGAATATTCTTCTACTCTGCCCAAAAAATTGTTAATAACTAAATTATGCCTTAGGACGTGCGTACATACGCAAACAGCAATTTCTAACTTTCATCATTATCAACCGATATACAACCGCCATATAGCCGATTTACCGATAACAAATTGTAATTTTTTGCTTATACATTTTAATTTTCATTTAAATTACCGTTAAATATCGTAGTTTCCTATAGTTTTACCGTAAAATGTTAACGAAAATCGCCCAAATATCAAACTAACTCCGCGGATGTATTCGAAACTTAGATTGGCTAAAAATCCAGCACCCCGAAATCCTGGTGCAAGCAAATTTGGAGCTTTAAGGCCTTAAGACTCGGTGAATAAATGGATCGGACTACTTACTCGATTTCTAGCTCGAGAGTTATCGGATCGGAGTGCTCGAATTTGGTGAATAAGATTTAAGAAATTTAAGAAAATCCCAATAAAAACCATTTTTTTAACCGATAGTAGGAACCACAGTAGGATCTCTCTATATGAGCCGTCTGAATTGTGTAATTTTGGTGCACCATTTTGGAACAGACCAAAATCGATTTAAAAATGTTTTTACTTTACGTACTACCTTCCTTCAAGCCGATTTTTTTCCGAGAGTAATTTTTATACTTTTTACAAAATTTTCTAAGGATCGATTTTGTTTGTTTATATTTTCTTGTTGGGCTCAATTACTTCCTGATTCTTTGTCTGAATTACTAGGAGAAATGGAGAAAACAAATATTCTTATGCAATTAAAAAAATAATGGACCGTTTAAAGTAGACAATTATCGATTATTATTGAAATTCCAAAAAAATCCCTATATAATGCATTCTCTTCCCTTAAATTTACAACCAAACTATAAAACCAAACATTAATCAACCACCTTGCTAAAGATGAACATTTGATTTGAACTATAAAAAACTAACAATAAATGTTATTGCATGAAGGGGGTTAACATATCTAATTGAGGCATAGTCGATTCGGGTATATTTTATACGGACACCTGGTGTCACCCCGATAATAATACAAATTGACCCAATAATTACTTCCGGTCAAAAATATTTCCTATCCAC
The DNA here is from genome assembly GCA_026745375.1 of Platyura marginata. Taxonomy (NCBI): domain Eukaryota; kingdom Metazoa; phylum Arthropoda; class Insecta; order Diptera; family Keroplatidae; genus Platyura; species Platyura marginata. Next base: position 20,204 of record JANSTT010013387.1, on the reverse strand, counting down.
CGATAAATTATATAGGAAAATGTTCATTTTTAAAATTCAAATCTATGATATTATGGTGAAAAACATGCAACTAACTTCTTGTTTGTCTTGTATTGGATTGGTATATTGAGTAGATTGGCTTTAGCCAGTAAATAGTATTTAATAGTTGTTAGTGGTTTTATGCAAAAAAAAGGGTATACTGGTTTCCCCCCGTTTTATTAGCACTATTTTACTGTTAAATAGACAATTCTACACATATCGCTTTTGTTCTATTATAACTAAGGAGTCCTCTAACCTCTAATCCTCCATTTTTAATTTTAAACGGAATGGAACTGAACAATAATACTAAAATACTTGTAAATGAATGAAATTACCTTCGAACGGAAGAGAATTGAAAATCATTATGCATGGTGTTTCGGTTAAAAACTGCTAATCCGTTAATGGACGATTCCTTGGTAATCCTTGTCAGGCAAAAATGCAAATGGATCCATCTTCAATATTCACTGAGTTAGAGGCTGATTGAAGATGAACCACACACTCTACATACAAACCTTTCTTCTTAAAAATGATTACAACACCCCTCCCGCCCCCCGTGTTTTTATACAAAATTGGATTTGCTTGCTCAAATGTATAGAATGAAGAACAATTGCTTAAATGGCTTCAATATATCAAGAACTAACTTAGAACTTAGGAAGAGCAATTCGTCAGCCAAAACAAACCACGTATGAACCACTTTTTTCAAAATTCACTTTTTAATCGACATCGATGTGAAAACGGATATATCGAAAAATTTGAATCTGAGACCAGCTGGTTGGATTGCACTAAAAAAAGTCTATTAATGGGATTATACCGAGCATTTGTAAGGTTTCCGTAAAAAGAACACGTCAAGTGCTACATTTGCTAACGCAAAAAAGAAATCGTTAGATCAATTGAGATAAATGTAACTGGAGTATTATACAATAGGCCTAAGTAATGGCCGGAGTGGAGGAGATTCATAAAAAATCACAATCCTATCGAAATCAAAATAAAAAAAATCAATTAAAAAGTAAATTTTGAAAAAAGTGATTGATACGTGCTCTGGTTTCTAGGCCGACGATATTTATTTGTTGAAGAGAAAATAATGTAGTAAAGAACGAATTTAAAGTTCTAAAGAGCGACTATCGATCTTATCGTTATTTTCGAGTATGTTCAGATTAATCTAAGGCCAGGTGGGTTGGATGACATTTAAAAATCTTCTAAATAATTGCAATATCTCAAGAATGGCAATGCCTAAAAGTATCGCTGATGGAATGGCGAGCATTTGTAAGGTTTCGTAAAGAAAATACCTCAAGTGCTCCATTTTCACAAAAAGAGATTGTCATATCAACCAAGATAAATGTAACCAGAGGGTAAAAGAGTTACAGTAAAAAAAAACGTGGAATAGCTATGGACCCAAAAAGTGGTCTACATTTATGCTAAAGACGTATTAAGGCGTCGCCACCTAACCTAACCTAACCTACTGCTTATTGGTAATATTAAAATACACTTTTCGACTAGAACTTGTTTATTTTAATTTACATATTGTACTTACATATAATTACACATTTCTCTTGTAAATAAATAAATAAATAAATAAAAAAATAAATTAATATAAAATCAATAAATAAAGAAAAAAATATAAAATTAACAACAAACAATTAAAGTCCTGTATGTGTTCCGGTTGGATACGATGGTCCGGCCAATCCATTTCGTTGTAAATTTCTGGGATCTTCTGGTGTCCAAACACGTGCAAATAGTTTGCATCCCGGTACTCGATCACCCTTTTTATGCCAGGATAGCGAATGTGAGATTCCACCACCTGAAATATAAGAAGGAAAAAGCAAAAATCATCATCTGCCTTAAATTCGTAATGTAAATGTGTGTTTAATGCAGTTGTTGAAAAATAAACAAATTTTCAAAGAAGAGGGGTCACATTCAATGCATTATAATATTTTCGTTTCGTTTTCGTTTTTTTTTTTATTTTTTTATTTTTCTCTCTCCATATTTATATTGATGCCAACCCTCGGTTATGTTTGAAAATGTGATCAACTATTAATCGTGAGAAATTCGTTATGGTTTCGCAGATGGGCAAACGCCATTCAATTCGATTTTCATGTAACACCACCTACAATATACTAATCACACACTTGTACCATTAATGTATATATGGGGTTTTTCGAGAGCATTTTCTACCCTTCCCCGGAAAATTTATATATCAAATCGGGGAAATATACCTATTGCGTTATTTTTCAGAAGGGATTTACCTTGAAAGACACAGAATCAATTAATATATATATATATATATTTGAATGTAGTACAGTGAAACCTGTCTAAGACGGAACTTCAAGAGACCGGAAAATTATTCCGTCTTAAACAGGTTTCCGTCTTACACAGAGTTTTTTTTTAAATTTTTAATTCATTCATTCATCATTGCTATGTCTTTAGCTTCATATCTTTCAATTTCTATTGCGATTCTTTTTTTCCAATCCTCAACTGTCTGTTGACAGACATCCGCCGCTTCACCACAAACTTGGCCAAATTTAATGCCATACGTTTTTATTGCTGCAAAATTATAATTTCTAAGATTTGATATCATTTTTTCCAGCAAACGCTATTGGTAAATTTTGTTTTTACATGTAAAACAGTGATGCATTTAATGACATTTGAATTAACTAAGCAAAAAATTCGCATTTAAAATGATAAAAATTTACCCAGCAAAAAAAACTCGATATAAAATGATTAAAATATATCCAGTAAAGAATGAAACGTCAAAATATGTACCTAGCAAAAAAAACTCGATATAAAATGATTAAAATATATCCAGTAAAGAATGAAACGTCAAAATATGTACCTATTAGACAAAAAAACAGATGATTTATTTTTCCGTTTTATATAGTTTTACTACCATTGAAATATGACATAAAATCTGTCTGTTTCCGTCTTAAGGTATTTTCCGTTTTACACGGGTTGCTTTGAATGGAAAAATCAACAATGAAAAAAGTTCCGTTTAATGCAGGTTTCCGTCTTAGACAGGTTTCACTGTAGCAGTTTTGTAGCTTACAAATATAGACATTTTATTATTCGTTTATCAGATACACCTTTCGTTGAAAGAAATGTATTTGCCAGAATACTAAACTACTCATTTTTTTTTAAAAAATTACAATGAATATTTGTAAGTTAACAAAACGATTTAGGAATTATGATGCTATTTTGAAGTTATTTATACATTTTTTTTCAGGATGACTGATACTCCTCTACCTCTATTAAGATCTATTGTGCGTCACTCCTTACTTCTATTTTCATTGGAGCCACTCCATTATCTAGAATATCTCTTTAAGTTCACTTTTCTTTAGGAATTTTAGGATCTTGAGTGAATTTAGGGACTAAGCAGATCATCTCTCCGTTTGTGGAGATTCTGTAAGGAGATGTATTAGGGTTTCTTCAAATTCTTCACAGAGCATTCCCGTCCCGCTTTTTTCCAGACCTTTCCAGAGCTTTCTTAGGTATCCGTTCAATTTGCATTGGATTTTAAAGTTACTGTGCATTCGAAAGATTGTTGCGCCGCCTTTTGGAAATTGTTTTAAATATGTTTGGGGGTATTTTTGAGCAAAATAATCCATATTTGATATCAATCTAAATTAAATACTTTAAATTAATTTTTAAAAAATTCTACAGTTTTTGAAGAGAGGAAAAAATTCAATTTTCTTGAATACAACGAACGAAAATGAAATGGAAGTCTTTTATATCTTGTCATTCGGAAATGACAATTATACTTAATAATTTTTAATTTAATTTTCTTTTCTTATTGAAGATGTCGATTTTTTTATTCCAATTCAAATTAATTGAAATACATAATATTTTCTATTATAATTCCATGCGGGAGAATTCAATTTCTCATTCTCGTCAAATGTTAGACAAAGGAGTTCTTAAGTATTTTTCGAATTAATATGTAGACTCAGAATTTTCAGGAACAATCATAAAAAACTATTTAAATTTTAATGAAAAACTTATTTACCACTGATCGCTATTGATAAAAAAGTTTTTTTTTCCATTGCACATTTTTCTTGTGGTATTTTGTTATGATTTTTTCCCAGGTTTATGTGAGGCATATAGGATGCAGTCTCACTCCACAACTTTCAGAAGTTTTAGGAAGGAAATGATGTTACAAACGTAATACAATATTGGGGTCTTTTTAATTGAAGAAAAAGTTAAATGTTAAATATATTAAAAAAATGAATTGAAGAGAAATATTTCTATTGCCTCCTAGGAGTTGGTTTATATACGACATATAGCAGAGACTACATTTACGTTGTGACTGTAAAAAAATGTACTTTTCAAATGGACAAATTGAAAACAAAAAATTCAGCTTGGCTCCTCAAAATTTAATTTAAAATATGAGTTGTGATTTGATGTGATGTACATAATTATTAAGCTGCAAGAATAAACTATAAATTTAATGCAAAATTTAATTAAATTTAAAGTTTTAGCGAAATTATAAAAATATAAATAAATATAAATATTATATGGCATTTGAAGGATTAGCATCACAATGAGGGGGGGGAGCTGCTGAAGAAGGAATGAGGGATTTTTTTCTTATTTCTTAATATTATATTTAAAAGAATTTATTTCCTAAAAATCTAATTGTAGGGGAGACCGGGGTACTAGTACTAACAAATTTCTGATATTTTGTTATATTTTTGAAATGAGTTAATTTTTCGACTTAGTTTTTATTTTATTACATACTGTAACAGTCTAGCTATGATAAATATTACAAACATTCTTCTTTAGATAGTCACTTTTTTGAAGAAAGTTATTTTTTTTTAAAAAAAAGTCAGTTATTAATATAACCTCCGTAGTTTTACAGTGCCGGGGTCAGTATTAACATAAGGGGTAAGATTTAACAGGTGTTTCTCTTCAAAATAATTGAAAGAAATAATTCAATGTCTTTATTTTTCCTAATAGTTTATTGACTTCTGTCCGATTAAATAAATAATGAATCCACATTTTTTTAACCCAAAAAATAAAAGAAATAAACAAATTAAAGATTTTTTTTTTATACGTGGTAGTATATTACAGAGTACTTATGAAGTTTTTTAAGAAATTATATTTGCTTCAATTCAAAAATTATTAAACGAATTAAAGATTTTTTTCTACAATTAAAAACCCTCATATTCTTATATTCTCTATCACAAAAATTATAAAACAAATTGAAGTGATTAATTCTTGCCCCACCGATTTGTTAATTATAGCCCCAAGGCGACTTTTTGACGGTTATAAATTTTAGAAAAAATATCATTAACAATAATATTATTACTTCTAAAATGACCTTACATTAGTGACAAAATCATACTTCAGAAATAAATGACCATAACCATAAATCAAAATATTGTGAAGTATAAAAAGTTCGTTTTCATGCAACAACTGAGGAGTCATAAACGATCGAGAACGTCAACTGGTTAAAGAAATTTGGTGGAGTTTCATGATTTTAAACGTTACAGCTTGTTAATTTTTATTACCTCTGTTACTTTAAGCCCCGGTCTCCCCTACTTAAAGTTTTATATAATTCTCAAAAAATATATGCGGAACATTGCAAAGTTTTGGCAGCCATTTCAAGCAAAAAATGCCATAAATAAAATATATTTTTGAAATCTCTCGTCCCTTTCTATGTTAAAGACGACACATCAACAAATATTGTAACCTAAATAGATATAAAAACAAAAACAAAAAATTATAAACCATCCTCGATCCTTCCCTATAAATACCACAAACACGTCCCCATAAAATGAGGTTCATAAATAAAATACAGAATTACGAAAGGATGTACAAAACTATTTTCATAAATTGAGCATAACCGGAACTAAACTACTTTTCCATTATGATCGATGAATGACACCAAAAATTTCAATTAGTTCTGGACAGCCGGGATGTGTAACGCGTATTGCACCATAATGTTAAAAAAAAAGAGAGATCATTTTTGAAAATGCATTCATCATAAAATTATATTCTGATGTACATTTTGGCGCCCCTAATATATTTCTGACAAGATTCTAATAATTATAGAATTGTGTTATTAGTTAGGTATTTTCTATATGACAGGGGGGTTGGTTGAAATATAGAACTACAATCGTATTATACTAAAATTATTAATGGCTATATTCAAATGAACATATTTCATAATTCGAATTATATATGTAGATGTGGATGTGGGAGGGTACAGAACATTGGCATGCATTTCATATAAAAATTACTGGTTTCATTCAGAACAGAATGGTCTAACCGCGAAGATCTTTAAAATTTCAAATCTTTAATTGAATTTAAAGAAACATTATCGGGGATTGTAGATTGTAGAATTAGTTTTCGACATGATACTGCCTCAATACATATGCTAATTAGTCTACTACCATTTCTTTATTCAGAAGAATAATTGAGACGGTCTATAATATTCCGACGGATGTCCATGTATTTGAATCAATTAAATCTCAAAGCTGATTCTTGCCGCATTAGAGTCATGTAGATCGGCCACTCTAGCTAGCAAATCAGAATTAATCTTACAAACGAGTGTAGATTTCAACCGGCTTTAGTAGTGATGTCTTTGCATTTTGATTCCCGAAAAGGGAATTGTTTTGTTGTCCCTATGCCTCGGTCTATATATTATGGACATTCTACATATATATTATGGACCATTTATAGATAAAAAGGGACAATAAACAATCAAAAAAAAAAACACTTACTTCTTCCTCTTAATATAACTTTTTTTGGCGGCTCTTTATTATAATTCTTATTTAGACCACTGAGACCGGTTTCATTTCCATTTTTATCCTTTCTGACCATTTCGCCTAAGAATGTTATGTAACTAATTGCTAATTTAAGTGTATCGACTTTGCTAAGTTTCTTTTCATATGGAAGCGTTGGAATATGTGATCGAAGTCCTTCAAATGCTTCATTAATGCTCTGCATACGACGGCGTTCCCGTAAATTAGCTGCCTGTCGCTGTTGAGCCTGATGCGTAACACCTTTAATTCGTCTAGACTTTGAGGTTCTGGTACAAAAAAGAACAATGACGATCAGTATTGTTATAGGATATATGCGACGTAAATTTATGGGACTTACAGTTTTTCTTCGCTATTTTCTTGATCGCTATTAAATCCACTGTAGACATCACTGTCCGACGAATAGTCATCACATAGGAAAAAATCGGAACTACTTGATGAGGAAGTTGTGTTGATGTGACCATCAAACAGGTGTTTGGTCATTGCCGATTCAAAATCGAATGTATCCATGGAGAACATGCTAAATGGCTAATTATCTATCACAGATTATCTAGACTAGAAGATATTTTATTTTTCTTTGGTTTTTTTTTCTTTAAATCATTTTCCACTTTCACTGTCGTAACGTATGTTTTCTAATCACCTAATTACATGTTGACACGTGTTTAAACTTAACTTTTCCATATGGGCACGTACTCATGTAATAAGTATACAAAAATAAAGGCGCCACTTAAATAATAAATAATCAAAGCACTCTTTTTTCCGATACCGAACTACAACCACTTAAATAATTATGTAAATCCTCTCCAGTGCACGTGTCACCGCACCCGATAAAATCGCAACAACGCCTGTTTAATTCTAACTACCACCCGCGCGCGTACGGCACTGACGTTTTTCTCAGTTAACCGGAAAACACAAATTTCCAAATTATTTCTTTGTTGTTTACAAATATTTGGCAAATTAGGCAGCAGACCAATAGAAAAATATCCTTTTTTGTTTTTTTTTTTTAGTCGATAGCAAAAACGTGTCCTCTATTAAGCGACCGTACGCTGGCTATTGTTCGATTAACACTAAAGTGATTTCTAAGTATGTTTGCTGTTACTATGATAAACACTCTTCGATAATGTGGTTTCATATCCGATTTCATTTTATATTCAGTTTCCATATATATCGAGGGTTGATGAGAGGAAAATTCTTTTGAGGGCGTTGCTTATTTTATTGTGAAAATACCAATGGTGTGGTTGTTCAATGGTAACTATGGTTTCGCATGGATTACGATGGTGAACGGAGAAAACTTTATGTTTTTCGGTTGCCATTTTGTGGAAAATTCAGTGTACTTTAATATACTCACTTACTCAGTATATATAGTCAGTCATCACATGATACGTTTATTGATTTTTGGATGGGGATGCGGATTTTTCAATTGAAGGAAGTTATATTTAACATAGTTGCTCTTTCTAACAATAGAATTAATTATTATATTAAATTTTGTGAAAAATCTTTAATTTACCTTTAATTGTTTACAAGCCATCAAAAACGTAACCTGACCTGGTAAATTCGTTTTTAAATAATTATATAATAAAAATAATAATTCTTAGTGTCAATTCTACATATATTGCAGTGATTTTTAAAATACATATACTTAAAAATTACCGACCGACCATTATTGTCTAAAAAAATATTAAAATGCAATTATGTTACAATCTTTTTCATAAAAGGTTTCTTAAAAATATTTGCCTGCTTCGCCCGTTTGGCTGATTTTATTTTTATTCATAATTTTAAATAAACAAAAATTAAAATGGAGTTTATTTAATTAAGCCGTTTTGCGACCAATATGGACGTTGGATGGTCACTACCAATTCGATCGGCAAATGTTTTTCCCTTATATTCAAAGTCACTATGAGAAACTTCGACAAGTACGTCAAAATTAAGTGATTGACTAATTTTTTGTGAAAATCTCGATGAAAATATGGAGGACACAATATCTGGCCGTTCATTTTTAAACTGTTCAGGGAGCGTTTCTAGACTTTGTCCATTTTTAATTTCATTTGCTAATTGAATTGAATATTCACACAAATATCTGCCAATAGATCTTCGTCCAAATTCAGGCAATGTTGCTAAGAACATTAATTCAATGTAACTTGTTGTATTATATTTTTCGAAAAGATTGCATTTGTTATCGACTGTAATCATATAATTCATTAAACCTCTTCCATTGTCCGATTTTACATGTTCATCTCTGAATTTATCAAAATACGGCGTCTCATTTGCTTTCGGTAAGACCTAAGAACAAAGATGGAAAATTAGTTTAATAATAGCGAAATGGAAAAACGATTTTATTTGATATTTTACTTGAAATTTATTGTACATAACACCAACAATTTTGCCAGTGGCTACTTCTCTAGCAAGGACAGTAATACCATCTTGAGCGACTTCCTTACAGAGCGTAGTTAGTTCATTTCGTGCTTGTTTCGATTCTGGTTTGTTTATTTCATTTCCAATACAAATGGATTCGTTGGCAAAAAATGCATCCAATACCTAAAGTAATAATGTTTTTTGTTGATTTTTTTTTCTACTATGAATATTAAGGGACTTTACAAACTCCATACTAAAGTTATAATACGTTTCATTAATATATAAACAGTTTGGCCTTCAAAATCACTTGACACAATTGCGTGCAACTATTTTTTTCTTCTCAACAGTGTATCCATGTGTATTGCAGATATATACAGTGGTACAGAATATTATTCGTACGCCACTTTTATTAACCCATTAACCGCTAAAGGGATTTTTTTTTTGCTTTTAACCTGTTCATGCATGCTCAAATGAAGTCACTAAATATTTTAGAGTTTTTTTTTCAATTTTCAGTGTTATTTTTTTAAATAAATATTTTTTAATATTACATTTTTATTTAATAAATATCTCACCAATTAGTGAGATATAAAAAAAAGAAAAAATGATCTGTGGGAAAAATATTTATTTTAAAAAATAGCACTGAAAATTGAAATGGTGGCGTCATTTGTGCATATATGCGTGAAGAGGTTAAATACACAAAATATTTAAAAAATAATGTTAACGAATCTGTTGCCAAATGTTGCTCGCTATGAATGGGTTAATATATTTTCGTAATTTTTAGAGAAAAAAAACAGAACACAATTTCCTAAAAAATTTTTAATTTCTTGAAATCTTTTATAAGGGAAAATTATTCAAAAAAGAATTAATTTTTTTAAATTAGTTTTCTAAAAATCCTCAAAATATATTAACCCATTCATGGTGTACGAATAATACTTGGAACTACTGTATAGTTAGATTAAAAATTCAACATTCTATAAAAATAAAATCACTTGATAGATACATACCTTAGCTGATTCCTCACAATAATCATCGGAATACTGAATAATTTCAATTTCACCTAAAACATTTTTAAAAATTAGTTAAATTCACACCAATTACATAATTCATTGTTTGATTAACCAACCATTATTTATAGAACCAAAAATACGATTCTTAGCCATAATTCTTATATTCGGTGATTATAATTTTCAATTGAATGTAACAAATTAGTGAAAACAAAAGCTGGCACTAGGTCACACCACTTATTATGATATGTTATCGAGCCAATGTTTAGATTACAACTAACAGACTTAAAACAGCTTATTGAGTGGTTCATTCATCTTTTAAATGTTACAACTATGCAATACAGAGAAACACAATCATGTTAATTTTCTTAAGATAATATGATTTTTTTTATATATATATTTTCATATATGTATGTATGTTTGTACATATATTCAAATACCTATCTATGTATGTATGTATGTGCGAAACTACTTAGAGTTAAGTATCGAATTAAATTTTTATTTCATTTCAATTGATGTGAGTAATTGAGGTACATAAACACTACTAAAAATCCTATTTAGTAATAATTCAAAAAATCTTATTTATAATTGTTTGGAAATTTTGCATTACTTAAGCCTAACCTGTTCTAAATATTTTCTGGAAGAATTTAAATAATCTTTAGTTACAATAGTTACATCCTTGGCTTTTCTGTGGTTTTACTGTAAGTTAACTTTCTGTTGGCGTTACCCAGGCGAGTTACTTTTCCATTGTAGTCCTGTTACTATGTAGCATTGACATTATTGATAAAAATACTCTATTCTATAGCTTATTGAGGGAATAGCTTTTGGGGCTGCCTGGCTATCTGATAGTAGGATATAAATGATTGTAGATATTTTAAATGTTTGTAGATATTTTGGTCTATGCAGAGAAATTTAAATTAACAAAAAATGTGTAGCTCAAAATCCTTGTATTTTTAGTTAAAAAAAAAATTTTTCGGTCATTTTTGCAAATTTTTGTGGGAATAAGAATAAAGTCGCTCACTCATGTACATAATAGTTAAGTGAATACATTTTAATCTGTATAAGATTGGGAAATTGAATTTTGATCTTGAATTATGAATTAACATTTCTTGTGATCATTTAATTGACGAAATTTTAAATCAACATCTATAACTGCTCAATATTTAGAATTGCCAACATTGCGCCAACCTGGACATTTACATATAAAGAAGAAAGAAGTTTGCGGACCTTCGAAAGGATATCCCTACGGTCAATAGCTGGACCAGTACTGGTAATATATGGAGAACACGAACTAACCTGGAGCTACAACAGATTTTCGGGAAGAACAACATCATTAGAGCCATAAAGGCCGGAAGGATCCGATGGATAGACGACGTTATTAGGATGAGCAACGCCCAATTACAAAAGAAAATTATACTCAGAGAAATGGGAGAGACACGTGCTCGATGACGACCCAGGAAAAGATGTTACGGAAGATTTGAGAAGCCTGGGCGTTAGAAACTGGAGGGACGTAGCAGAGGACCGACAACACTGGAGAAATGTTGTAGAGTCAGCCAAAACCCACTTCCATGGTTAAGATGGCTATGATAACATTGCGCCGATACTAATCCGGAGAAAGATAATTTTGCTGTGGAAGAATGGGGGGGGGGGGGGGGTAGGTTTAAACAAAATATAGCTATTTAAATAAATATTTCTAACGTATTCCAAAACTTTATTTTCTAAAATTATATTTTTTGTCATTTCGCGCACTTTCGACCAACGGTTTTTGTTCTGATGAATGAAATCTTTTGCAATCCATATTAAAATTTATTCGAATATTGCCAGTTCAAGTTTAAGCGCATTCCATTCCTGTCACTCTTCCAAACGGATTCCATGATCGAAAAAATGCATTCAATCAACGCATTACTGATAGGGGTAGACATAACTATGGACACTGGGTTCGTAGGTAGAGATGGCACTGCAGTTTAAAAATATACATAATTTTTAAAAAAAGTTTGCATTTTGATTAAAGAGACCCAAATAAAAATGTCAAAAAAATAATGAAAAACCCTTAGCCCGGAGAATAAACGCCAAACCCGGAGTCTCCGGGTCAAAGTGACGGTGTCCCTATCAATATAATTGTAATTCACTTTATTGAATCATAGGATGTCTGAAAATCATTACTTAATCTACTGATTTCCTTAAAATTGAAAAATTAATGCAAAAAAGACTCATTTCCTACACATATATGTGTCAGTGTCAGTGTCAGATAAATGAACTATCAAAATTCGAAACAAGAAATATCTAAAATGTTTATGTTTGTTCAGCTGCAACAATTAAAGGGCCATCATAACCATTACCTTGCGCTTTTAAAACCGCGCGCTGTATTTTTTGTTTTTTTTTTTTTTCGATATATAACAATAGGGGAACATAAACTATTTGTGGGGTTAATAGAATATGGTTGGCATAAAATTGTTTAGGGCGATACAGCATTGTAGAACAACTTTATAATGAAACCGGCTTCATTAAATGCTTGTATCTCAAAATTGATGTAAACACTTTAGCAAATATTTGATTAGGATTTTTCGAAATTTTTGATAATACTGGTATGGTATCTGTACGTACATACATACATACATACATACATAAGTACTTATATCTGTGTGTTTAGATTAGATGAATTAGCAGTGATTTTTTAAGCATAATTTATCAGTCTTATGATGACGCATAACGAATGCATGCTTTTGATAAGAACTTTTCCTACATTACCGTATGATGTCTTTATTTAGACAAAATTTTATTATTTTATCATTTTTATTCATATTTTGAAATGGAATTTATTCAGCCGAGCCGTTTTGCTACCAATATTGATGATGGATGATCACTGCCAATTCGATCGGCAAACGTTTTTCCCTTATATTCAAAATCACTATGAGAAACTTCAACAAGTTGATCAAAATTAAGTGATAGACCAATTTTTTGTGAAAATCTCGATGAAAATATGGAGGACACAATATCTGGCCGTTCATTTTTAAACTGTTCAGGCAGCGTTTCTAGACTTTGTCCATTTTTAATTTCATTTGCTAATTGAATTGAATATTTACACAAATGCCTGGCAATGGATTTTCTTCTAAATTCGGGCAACGTTCCCAAGAACATTAATTCAATGGAACTTGTTGCATTATATTTTTCGAACAGATTGCATTTGTTCTCCACATCAATCATAAAATTCATTAAACTTCTGGCATTATCCGATTTAACATTTTCATCTCTGAATTTATGAAAATACGGTGTCTCATTCGCCTTCGGCAAGACCTAATAGGGAAGTTGAAAAATTAGTTTAATAATAGCAAAATGGGAAAATTATTTAATTTGATTTACTTGAAATTGATTGTACATAACACCCACAATTTTGCCAGTGGCTGCTTCTCTAGCAATTAAAGTCACACCCTGTTGAGCGACTTCCTTACAGAGGTGGGTAAGTTCATTTCGTGCTTGTTCGGATTCCGGCTTGTTTATTTCAGTTCCAATGCAAAAGGCTTCGTTTGCATAAAATGAATCCAATACCTAAATAAATAATTGTTTTCGTTGATTTAACTAAATTATCGTTCAATTTACCAAAAAAAAAAAAAAAAATTACAAAATATTTTTAAAAAATATTATCAAATTCTGGTCGCAAATAATGGTTTCTAACATTTACGAACCGCACAAAATAACACTTCTGCGCATTATGGATTTTAAAATTATTGGAACCGTTTCATTTTAACAGTACATTTAAACCTGTTTTTATGCGGTATGAGAAAAAAATTTCCCGAAAATGAAATATGTCCAGCACAATACATAATACACTTTTTTTATGCGGTCCCTATCCAGTATCCACCGCACAAAAACAGGTAAACGTTATCTCACAATAATCATCGGAATACTGAATAATTTCAATTTCACCTAAAACATTTTTAAATTAATTAATTAAATTCACACCAATTACATAATTCATTGTTTGATTAACCAACCATTATTTATAGAACCAAAAACACGATTCTTAACCATAATTCTTATATTCGGTGACTATAACTTTGAATTGAATATAACAAATTAATGAAAACAGAAGTTCACACTGGTGGCTAGACACTTTTATTATGTAATGTTATATATAGAGTCAATGTTTCTGTTACTAATTACAGACTGACAGATCTTATTACATATTATTAAATATGTACAATGTTCATTATACAGAGGTAGATAAATATACACAAATACAGTAAATAAATTTTTTTTATGTACAACTACATGAACATAGATCACAAGATTCCAATTTTTACTTGTAAAAAAGCAATAAAGTAAAAATAAAACCAACAACAAAAACCCTACTTTAATTTTTGATATATTGTGTAAGATCACAATTCATATCTTAATAGAACCATACCTTCAATGACCTTCAAATTAATTAAGCATCAATTATCAAATTTTAATAAATTAAGATTGCAAAAAAAAATGTAGAAAATTACATGATTTCGGCCAGATCATTGAAAGTGTGGCCCAAGTGCTCAAGTCTAGTAAGAGAAGCAAGATATTCCACAAGGCATCTAATATCTTGATTACCTCACTGGATTTGAACCAATTTCTTTTTTCTTTTTTTAAGATATTGGAATGGAGGACATTTTAGTATAGAAGTGGGACGGGGTGATTTCGAGGCTAATGGGGGATATCTCGTATCCCTGTATTTAGTTCATTTCGGTACACTGCGTAGATTTGTTATACAATGGCTAGGCCGATTGAAAAATTTGATGTATGAAGATTTTGAGAATCGTTCGAAATGCTGGTATGGTATCTGTACCTACGTCCATCTCCATTTATATCTGTCTGTTTAGATTAGATGAATTTAGCAGTGATTTTTTAAACATTCTTATGATTGATTGATTTGTTGTTAGGGGTGATCGCTGCACCTCGACCTATTTAGATCTATTGTGCTTCCCTTTCTTACTTCTATATTCATGGAGCCTCTCTACTATTTAGAGTACCTCTCAAGCCCTGTTTCCTTTAGGAATTTTAGGATTTTGAGTGAATTAAGGGACGGAAGGTCCTTCTCGGTCAGGAAGTAGTTCCCCAGATAATCTCTCCTTTTGTGGATGAGTGCTCCGCATTCGGTATGGAGGTGTATTGAGGTTTCTTCTGTTTCTTCGTAGAACCTGCACGTGCCGCTTTCTTCTAGACCCAGCTTCTTAAGGTGCCCCTTTAGCCTGCAATGGCCTGTCAGGAGTCTTGTTAGCATCCTAAGTCTGTTTTTGCTAAGTCTTTTACTAACCTCGTACCTCTTTCGCTTGTAGTTCCCGAGTAGTATTTTGGATTGCCTTAGCTTAGGAAGTTCGCTCCAGTGATTGGCTCTTCTCGTTTCTTCCTTTCTTTTCATTTCCCTTCGGATTGTATTAGTTCCGATAACGAATGCATACTTTTGATAAGAATTTTGAAAAAAATAACAAAAACATAATAATGATTATTTTGAAATTTTTTATTTTTTATTTGTAATAATGGCTAATAAATAAATACTTTTTTCCTAGAGAAACATTTAATATTAATAGAATTTTTAAATCTCAACATTTTATTTATGTAATCATTGCTGTTTTCTATTCAATAGAACAGAACTATTTGTAATGTTGAAAAGTTTATCTTCAAGACGGGTCGAAATATTAAAACTGCTCTACTGAAAATTTACAAATTTTTCAAATAACCCACTCTTATATGTGGCCACAAATTTTATTTATTATTTTGTATTTTGAGCAAACAAAAATTAAAATGGAATTTATTCAACACCAAGCCGTTTTGCTACAAATATTGATGATGGATGATCACTACCAATTCGATCGGCAAATGTTTTTCCCTTATATTCAAAGTCACTATGAGAAACTTCGACAAGTACGTCAAAATTAAGTGATTGACCAATTTTTTGTGAAAATCTCGATGAAAATATGGCGGTCACAATATCTGGCCGTTCATTTTTAAACTGTTCGGAAACTGTTTCTAGACTTTGTCCATTTTTAATTTCATTTGCTAATTGAATTGAATATTTACACAAATGTCTGGCAATAGATTTTCTTCTAAATTCGGGCAACGTTCCCAAAAACATCAACTCAATGTAACTTGTTGTATTATATTTTTCGAAAAGATTGCATTTGTTCTCCACTTCAATCATAAAATTCATTAAACTTTTTCCATTCTCAGATTTAACATGTTCATCGGTGAATTTATCAAAATACGACGTCTCATTTGCCTTTCGTAAGACCTAATAAAGGAAGTTGGTAAATTAGTTCAATATAGGGAAAACAATTTTATTTGCTACTTTACTTGAAATTTATTGAAAAGAGTACCCACAATCTTGTCAGTGGCTACCTCTCTAGCAAGGACAGTAATACCATCTTGAGCAATTTCCTTACAAAGGTAGGTTAGTTCATTTCGTGCTTGTTCTGATTCTGGTTTGTTTATTTCAGTTCCAATACAAAAGGCTTCGTTGGCATAAAATGAATCCAATACCTAAATTAATAAATGTTTTTTTTTGTTGATTTAATAAAATTATCGTTCAATTCTGTATTTATTTAATTCACACGTCTTGACAATTGTTCTTTAATTATGTTAAGTGCCTAATTATTTGCTCGACAATTTTATAATTAAAACAATTGCAAAACAAATATTTATGCACTGAACATATTTATTATTTATCGTATGTTCAATTGTTCATTGTTCATGCTCAATGCTCATATGTTCATATGTTATTATTAAATGACGTGGCGTCTTTGATAGACAAAAATAATTGAAAAATTTAAAATTTAAAACAGCATATGTAGGGTACATGAGAAACTAAAATTAAAAATGGCACTAAAAAAAATATGAAATTGCACTGTAAAATCTATTTACTTTAAATTTTGAACTGTAGAAAAAGATATATTGACTCCATTATCTTGGAGATTATTTTTATTACTTTTTTAATTTTTCATGCATAGGTAAGTGTCGTATCGTCGTATCCAATGTAGGATATACGTACATATCTAATAGGTCAGTGATGGCGAACCTATGACACCCGTATCATCGTTTATAAACGTTTTTCGCATTCAAAATCTATTGTTATTGCGAAAAAATACAATTTTTTTTTTCTTATTTAAAACTTTCTGACTTAAAGTAAATATTATGAAATGCCAAACTTCAATCGGAGATTTATAGCAAAATTCAATTGAACAACAAAAAAGTCATTAATGTAGCGAATTATTTGTTTTAGCTTTTTAAATAATTATATTTTTAATTGTTACTAAGGCTGAAAATATCACAAAAATTAGTGATATTTTAATATGTCGTCGGCCTAAAAAGCAAACCACCTCTATCAATTACTTTTTCCAAAATCTACTTTTTAAACGATATCGTCCGATGCATCATCCGTTTTCACATCGATATCAATTTTGAAAAAAAGTGGTTGATACATGGTTTTGGTTTTTAGGCCACCTGTTTAAACTAGATTTTTATCCAATTTTGACACACCGAACTTAAAAGGTTCGCCATCACTGGTATAGGTATTCCTACATTAATATAAAGCTATAGTATTTTCTATTTTAGAATATGGATAGATACCTTAACTGCTCCCTCATAATAATCATCAGAATATTGAATAATTTCAATTTCACCTAAAAAATTTTTAAAAATTAATTAAATTCACACCAATCACATAATTCATTTTTTGATTAACCAACCATTATTTATAGAACCAAAAACACGATTCTTAGCCATAATTCTTATATTCGGTGACTATAATTTTGAATTGAATGTAACAAATTAATTAAAACAAAAGCTCACACTAGCGACTAGACACTAATTAAGATATCTTATAGAGTCAATGTTTCTGTTGCTAATTACTGACTGACAGATCTTATTGACTGGCTCATCTTTTAAATATATACAATGTTATATATACAAAGATAATATACATAGGTAGATAAAAATACACAAACAAAATAAATTTATTTTGTAAAGATAATTTAAATATTTTTGTTTATATTTAACTACAGACAGACCTACATATATAAAAGACATTTGAAGATATTTGAACAAACTCTGAAGTCTTTAACCGCTTTAAGTTTTTGCAGGAAAAATTATAAAACACCTAAAAGGCTAGGTCATAACATTTGGAAAAATACCAAAGTTCTTCGCAAGATAAAAAGCGCATCACCAAATTGATACTATACAGATTATAGCTCAGCGATTCCCAACCTTTTTTATGCGACCTAATTTTCAACTCATATTAATTAAAAAGCTCAATCCTAGTACAGAAATTAATATCACTTATTGATGAGTGGAGCTTACAATATTAATATTAATGTAAACAATTTGAATATTTGAAAAACGCATTCAGATTTTTAATTTTATGTGACCCAATTTTAGATGTATTCGACCTAAAATTTGGTTGCGACTCCTCATTTGATATTATATGTAGATCATTGTAGAGACGTCCAACTCATACTTAGTACTTAAAGTACTTAGAACATTCACGTCTGGAGGGGAACGAAAAAGCTGACGAGTTAGCGAAAATAGAAACTATAGCCTTCCATTACACTCACCTGAACCTTTCCTGGGCTTAACAAGCCTCCAGGAAGAAGCATCTGACAAAATGGAGTACACAATCAGGATACAGACAAGCTAAAGCACTCGTCAGAGGGCCGGATCAATTTGCATCGAAATATGCACTTTCTCTACCTACATCTAAAGTTAAAAAACTAACAGAGTTTCTTACCGGCCCCGGCCAGTTCAAAGCACACATATGCAGGCTGAGTGTGGTTATGGAAACAACCTGCAGATTTTGCGAGGAACTGCCTGAGACGACTAAGCATTTATTATGTGAATGCCTAGCCGTATCGTGTAAGAGACAAGAGGCGCTGGGTAGTCCGGGACGCACCTTGGTCAGTCGTCCTGGGGTTCATCGTTCTCTTGAAATGGTAGCCTAGGGGCAAGTCACCAAACGAGGGATATCAAATGGGCCCAATGGGATTTACTAGATCACCTTTTCCACCAATGGGATTTACTAGATCACCTTTTCCACCAATTTCTCTTTCCATTCAATTTCTCTTAATTCAAATTGGCATTATTCTGTTAGCTTTTCCTGCAGATTGTATCACTTTCGGACCTCAGACGTCACCAAATATTAATTGTTTGTTAATTTACCGTATTATACCGTTATATACATATACATATGTATATATGTATATATAATTAGAAAATAGGATTTACGTCTATTCACATTTATAACACCAAAGCGATCCCCTTAACATGATAGCAGAGAAAAATCATTTCAAAACATTTCAAGCGTGTTTTTTGCTTATTTAGAATTAAATTTTTGAACAAAACAATTTTGAAAAAAAAAAAAAAAAAAAATCCTAAAGTATATTATAATCGCAATGATATTTTATTTGTAAAGGGGAAATAATTCGACAATTCTACATGTATAAAATTTATCCCTTCGATATGTATGTATATAAAATTTAAATAAGAATTAGATCACCACTTCATTCCCTCAATTGTTCAATTTATATGCAATTATGTGAAATCAGGTACCGCAATGATCCGTTCGCTGTTCTTTCTCTCCCTCCTTTTTGATATGGATTAATTTATTTTTTTGAAGAAAGGTAAATTGTTTTTTTTTTTATTTGTATAGTGGGGGAGATTAATATATATAAAAAAAACTTTAATATATGACATTTCAAGCATAAAATCGGATATCACTATTGGTAATAAATAATTGGCTTTGCTAAATAAAACTTATTTTAATTAATGATTTTTTTAATTTTTTTTTTGTACTGGCAGCTCTTCACTGAATAATCTTCAAAACTAAAACATTCTCTAGCATGGTGATGGTATATGTGTGTACCCAACTGTTTTAATATACACCATCTCTATATACACATACAGTGTGTCATTATCATTTAGTTTTTTATCGCGGTGAATAATTAAAAGAGCTCGAAATAGATTTTTTTGCAATCAACATTTCTATCATAGCGTTGGTGGTGTAATGGTCAGCATAGTTGCCTTCCAAGCAGTTGATCCGGGTTCGATTCCCGGCCTACGCACA
>JANSTT010013376.1:0-22934 GCA_026745375.1 Platyura marginata | reverse complement strand
CGGACAGACGGACAGACGGACAGACGGACAGACGGACAGACGGACAGACGGACAGACGGACAGACGAACAGACGGACGGACGGACGGACATGCATATTTCGAATAAGAATTTCACGAGAAAGGTGTTAAGATTTTTTCTCTACGATAAATATTAAGGGGCGTTATAAACTCCGTACAAAAGTTGTAATGATGAACTTATGTATTCTTTACGGTACGGTTAATCTAAGTTAGTATCAAAATCAATTAGGGAATTTGATCTCCTTTATACATTTATGGTTCAAGATAATAAAAATCTTTACAATATTATGACATCAATTCCATAAAATTAAATTGAAATTGCAATCACACATCATTTATGAATCATGAATTGCATACACTCGACAAGTCAAACTCGTATATATAAATAAGAAGGCAATTCTCTGAACACCATATATTGGGTATTATATTTTCATTTATTAATTGGACAACAAATTGTTTATATAAATTCCAATGTGTGTGCATACAATTTTTATACTTTACGCCACAGTGGGCATTAGCAATAACAAGAAAATAAATTGCACGTCCATGGTAATTTTGTTTAGTCTCGCCTTAACGTACTATAGGAACTAGTAATTGAAGGATGACGATTTTTGTTTTTAATATTACTATTGTTTCGATAAGGAAGTACATATAGGTTATGTAAGTATTTGTTTACATACATAATAAATTTCTATCATAATTCATATATTTCAAGAGAACAGGATTAGATTTAATTTTTACATTACTTTAGTAATATTTCTGTAAATTTTCATCTATTTTAATACATACATAGGTAACATTAATTAGAGTTGACAGTTTTCTACTAAAACGGATTTAATTCGTTAATGTTAATTTTTAAAACTACCATAGGTACACTTTAGAAAATCAATTGAACAAATCTAAATATTTATGTAAAATTTAGTGATTCGATAATAATCATTTATTTAAATACTTATATAAATGTTGTACCACAAAGGAGCGGTCCAAATTACGTTAAAGTACGTTCACCTTTAAATATGTGTTTTTTTTTCTCGAACTAACAATTAAAAACTGATCGACATTACAATACACATAAATCTACATAATGGCCTATTAAATTAAACACATTCAGGTTAAATATTAGATTTTTTTTTTTTTTTTTCAAAATTCATTCACCGCGGAAATAATATCGCCCACCATTATTATTTTGGAAAAAAAAAACATCAAAGACAATTTTGTAGCAACAATCCAACAACAATATCTAAAGAATCCATCACTTTTGAATTTTAATTTAAAAGTCATTAAAAACGCTCGCTATTTATCATTGAAGAAATTTGAAGTATCAATTTCAAAGTAATTTTCTTGACGCTTTTACCAAACAAAATGTTAAAAAGTAAATATAATGAGTAAAAGTGAAATAAAAATACTATAACTTAAACAATAAAAGAATAGCCATCAAGCATCACAAATAAATTGTTGTAATTTTTTTGTGATTTATTATGATAAAACAAAAATGTGTAGGTGAGATCACACACTACTTGGTGTTATTATAATTTTGCTTTTTCATCAAACTCATTAGATGTACTTTAAAATTTCTAAATTTCGATGATAAACAAAATAAGAAAAAGATTAATTCAAAATCTTATTAAATGTAGTAAGTACTATAACACAATAGGATCGAGTAGAGAACCTTGAGCTCGAAAAATTACCACAAATCTACCTAAATAAATTAATTACCATCAAAATTACTTATTTTCACCACATAACATTTAACAGATTTCAGTTACATATTATATTAAGTGATCATGTAAACTTATTATTAGGTAATAAATATTTTACTATTTCACGAACTGTCGGCCACATAATATACCGTTTGCCTATTCTTATGCATAATGTTACCTGCTGTATAAATAATCAAATACTAAAATGCTTTTGTTAAACCCAGAGATGATGCCATTTTAATATCAGTTTCTTACAGTATATTGATATTTATCAAATGATTTAAAGGTTATTTATCAATAGACTGAATAGATTTATTGTGCAGTAATTATTATTATTACACTCATTACACTATGCTTTTATAATTAAATTATAAAGAAGGTAGGGCTGGTAAAATTAATAAAAAGCGAAACAAGCAAATTTTTTGAATATAATTTTAAAAAAAAAATTTATAAAATCTTTTTAGTCATTTTTATTATTAAACCACAGTCAGAATTAATTGCTTTATTACGAAATATTCAATTAACAATTGCTTAATTAATGCGACTATTGAAATCAAATTAAAATAAATTTCAATCTTATCCCCTAATAATAAAAAACATCTGAACTGTGTCAAGAATAAAGAGGCATTCTTGACACAGATCAGTGATCGACAATTTTTTTTTTTAATAACTCAATATGTATTTTTTTTCAATTTTGAACCATTTTTGAGGTCTTGTTTTCGACATATTTTCAAAATTTGAAAAAGACATTAAAAAATGATTTTCATCAAATTCTTTAAACTTATTTTAATTGAAAATATTATTGGAGGTAAAGTGGGAAAGTCTGAAAAAGCAAAATGGACTCATATACAATTTTTTTGTTGATATATTTAAAAGTCATAGTTACCTACAACTTTGCCACACACACACACACAAAATGAACCGAATCTAAATTCTTACTTAGAAAATTAATAAAAAAAAGAATTCGCCTTTTCTTTATACATATTAATAAGTATTGGCCACGAAATTTCTTAGCATGTGTCGGAAGGAGAGCTTCTATTATCTAAACTACAAAATTGATCAGTCATTAAAGTCTGAATATAAATTTAAATAACATAAAATATTTTTGTGAAATTATTTCTTTAAGGGATTAATCACTAGATATTTCAAATGAATTCGTCGTTTATAAAAAACATTTAAGATGGTATAATATAGAAACTCGAACATTCCAACCCAATTAATTCATAAAACCATAGTAGTTCAGGTCGATTCTGTTCAATACATTTTGGTTCGGTTTATACTTTATAGCCTTTATTTGAGTTATGACATACCGAGACCGAGAGTTAATTCATAATTTTATTTGATGTTACGTATACAACAGTTCCCTCTTTGTCGGTGGTATGTCTACAATAAAAATACGATTAGTCAATTTTTTAAAATACTCATCAACTATATTCTCAAAAACTAATTTAAAAAACTTCCTGTTCCTAATTTATAACAGTCGAACATTATACAAGAAAATTGTGATATTTCTTTATGATGTGATGTGAGAATAAAAAAAAACATAGCTATTGCCAATGCTTTCATTTTAATTTATTATTGGCTGGTAACAATTTGGTACACAAAACTACTTAAATTCTATTTTACCATAGATTTAATCAAAATTAACGGCTGTGAACCAGTCATATTATTATACGCATTATTAAATTTAATGCAAAAATTATGAATTATAAAATAAAATTTGTGGTTAAACTTATAAATCACCACAATAAAAATTGCTCTTGGGAAATATTCTCTTACAACAATACGCGTTGCATAATCAATTTACAGTTCATGTGTAAATTTTAAATTCGCATACAATTAGGTTAATTAATCTTTTAATGTATACCGACGAGAAAATTATTTTTTCGTATTGTCTTTAAACAATTACTTTGCATGCCAAAATAAAAATTATCTGCAGTGATGATGCGAAAAAAAAAAATTAGCGTAAAATATTTAAATCACAATAAATGGGTATCAATAATTACTTTTATTGATTTTGCTTGCCATATATAAGAAACGTTTTGATACACATAAATTATGGAAATTTCTCAGTTATTAAAATTAAGATGTCCAATAGTAAAAAAATATTTTATGAGAGTAGGTAAGTAATTTTGAAAAGGTCAATACCATCAGTAAGTGGCGTTATGGCGTTGGATATAGTAATAGTTTAAAATGTGTACACTCACACCAAGTTAGGAGGGGTGATGAAATCCGAACAACTTATTTTATTATTGAATAAGTGGAGAATACTTTTAAAGTTATCTTTTACATTTGCCTAAACAGCACAAGACTATTTTCCATTTAGGCTTAGGACCCACACATCAGGTACATATACTATAGAGACTCTAAATTACTTTCATAACACCTAATCTAAATTTTCAACCACAAGCCTACAACGACAACAATTCCACAATTTCACTATTGATTTCAGATAATGGAAAAACAAAGTCAATTCGGTGTTATATGTATAATTGTCGATTAGGTATCTAAATATCGTAATATCCGGCTTACTTCAATTCTATCCGTTAGATCCTTTATCAGCTCACGTGACGTTTCCAAGCAAATATACAGGGTGTCCCAGCATTTGTAGGAAATACTTTCAAGACGTGTTCCTGCGATCGATTTGAGCAAAAAATTGCACAGAATTAACCGTTGGGTAGGTGGAATGATTTTAATTTTGAGGGATCAAAAACTACGTTTATGCTTATAACTTCCATAAAAAGGCTAGGAAATCCACATTTTTAAGTTTAATTTAAAGATAAATGCCCCCTCTCTTATTTTTGGTTTAATAATTCAACATTCATGGCACAAAATTAAACTTAAAAATGTGGATTTCCTAGCCTTTTTATGGAAGTTATAAGGACAAACGTAGTTTTTGATCCCTCAAAATTAAAATCATTCCACCTACCCAACGGTTAATTTTAAGACCCCCCCTCCGGTGCAATTTTTTGCTCAAATCGATCGCAGGAACACGTCTTGAAAGTATTTCCTACAAATGCTGGGATACCCTGTATACCAAATGGTTTGAGTTTCTGGTGATTATGCCCTTAGCAGTAGAAGTGCCCGTATACCTGCTACGAAACAAAAAAAAAAAGGAAATCTACTAATCCTGAACGACTAAATATACAATATATTATATATCGGATGAAGGTAAGTATAGGTACTTATTTTTTGAACATACATTTTGTTTCATATAAACAAGTTCTTGACATCCAAAGCGTCTATAAAGCGTTTTTTTTAGAACCGAAACCATATGCAATAATAAATGCTAGATAGTTAACGTTACTTATGACTTAGGCCTTTTCTTATTAGTAAATGGTAATGGCATTGGCTGCAGAAACCATCAATGTTAATGAAAAGTCAATATACTATTGTACAAATAAATCTATAATACAAAATGCATACATATGTATGTATTTACTTGTACATAATATAATGTAAGTAAATACATAAATTATTAAAAATAAAATTCTTGCGCATTCAACTTTTCGCACAAGACCATGCTAGGTATCTTTTATGTGAAATGGCAAACAATATGACTAAAAGGTAATGACACATTTAACGATGAATCATTATATTTATATAATATAACTACTTGACAATAATGACAATAATATGAAGGTAAATAACACGTGATTTTCATATAAAATAAAAATAATTTGAAGCAGATGATGATAAATTAAAAAAAAAAAAACAAAAAAAAAATCGATATCGTGAATCAGGTTTGTGGACTTCAGGGTTACGTGTAACGCAGAGCTTTATGGTAGCGAGTGACGGTGCTCCCATAGTGGAAATGGGTAACTTAGAACCTAGATCGTATTGGCATTATGTTTGAAAATGTACGTCAATCTGCTGTTATGCATTTATCCTTTTTTGTCCATTGTGTTGCTACTTGGAATACTATTCCGCAATTACTATTATTATTACGATACTGCAGGGCCGGTTCTAGAAATTTGGCCGCCTGTGTGCAATAATTATTTGGACGCCCTATCTACTATAGTAAATAAAATATAATACGAAAATAATTTTTTTATTATATAACAAAAGAAAGGCCCCCGTGCGCGAAATTTCTTAAAAATACCTTAAAATTTTGTGGTCGCCAGTGAAATATACAAAATACCTTAATCCGCCAAAATACTATAATCCGCCAAACTCCATTAAATGTTTAAATATTTTGATAAAATAAATAAATATTTCAGTAAAATTTTATTTCCAATCTTTTTTGTTTTATTTTTAGTTTTCTAACAAAATACCATCAAAATATGCAATTCAAAACTGATGGGTATTCTGGAAGACAATTTCTCTATGGATAATTAGGCTTACAAAATACCCAGTTTTAAGTTGCATATTTTGATAATTTTCTCAATATTTTGTGAGAAAACCGAAAAAAATGTATTAGGCAAAAAAGAAAAGAAAATTTTTTTTTCCTTAGAATATGATTATTTTTATAAAAATATTTCAACAATTAAGAGAGTTATGCGGATTATAGTAGGAATATCAGAGGTAGATAGTATAGGCAAAAATAAAATCCACGCTACGTTACTGCCTAATATAACAACTAAAAATATAATTTAAGTTTTCAGTAAAAGTAAAAGTAATATAAAAGTATTACATAGTCGATAGAATATAAACAATGAATAGATTTTGGCCACCCGTGTGCGGTGCACAGCTTGCACATATAGTATAGGCGTCTGTAGTATTGATGTAAATTAAGCATTTTAAAAGAGCACGCTGGACCACGTACAAACTATGTTTAAGGCAAATGGTGGGCGATTGATACGGGATTCAATTTTAAAGAGCAGGTGGTACCTAGATTCACTCTCATAATTACTCGTGTGCAATAGACTAACATACTGACGATACTATTATAAATAAATCAATAAATTTTCCTATTAGATTACTATTTCATGTTTTCGTGATTATTTAATTTTTAAAAGATAACTTCTAAGTAGTTTAATTATATAATTAAGTAAAAAAAAATCTACTCCTTCTCTAAACAAACATAATCATACAGATAATTGCAATGTATATAACTGTAATACAAGCAAACTGCTAAATAACATAATTCTTGATCAGAAAATCTATTTTTGCGTACACAAATTTTTAGATATGTTATTATGTATGTACATATGTACATATGTACAGAACCTATACAATACATTGCAATGAACAACAATTTTTTTTTAAAAAAAAAACATTTTTATTCTATTTCTATTGTAGTGACTTGTTTCTTTTTAAATTCGAATTTCAAATATTTATCAATTTACTTCGTTTTCGTTTATAAATTTTCGTAAATATCACATAAATAAATTTGAATTAGAAATTAGAATACTACGTATGTAATTAAATAACATATACATAGGTACATACACAATTACAACGTGTAATTCTTTTTTTACATAATTATATAATTCATCAAAAATTTATAATAATATTAAGTATAACAAAAATATTTGATTAATTTGATACCCTAAAAAAATGTCTAACCTTTTCAACTAAGCCGGCACATGCGGCACACTTAAATTCAATTTATCATAATATTACTAGGATATTCAATTACAAACTAAGTAATCTGTGGCGCACCAACATAATCAATTAGGAGAGGAGCTTAAGTGCCATATCAAAGATATGCTCTTGAAGTAGTGACGTGCAAACTTCATTGTGCGAACGTATCGAACTTGCGATACTTTAAAGATTAACCAGTTAATTTGTATTTGATTTAAAAATTATTTAGAATATTGTTGAAATGTATGACTTTCGAACCATATTTTTATACAAATTCGCAATATTCTAAAAAAAAAAACAAATTAAAAGTCTGTTTTCTATAATAAGATTTTTAATAAAGGGGATGAGATCTTGTATCCCCTTTAAGTGACCTCTGAAACTATAATTGGTGTCCAAAGTGCTATTTGGAAAAACACCAATTCTGTTTTCTATATTTTTCAAAAAAAAAGATTACAAATCAGAAAACTTTAGTTTTGGGTGATGTAAATTAATTTTGAGGTGTACGATTTTTTTTTGTATGTAATTTTAAAGTTTATGGTTGTAAGTTTGAACTTTGTAGGAAATTTGAAATTCGTTAATCCAGCTAATCTTTAGTAATCTAATTAATCACGGAGAAATATGTTGCCAAAAGCTTAGCTCAGACGATAACCGATTGTAAGGCTGAGATAAGTAATTAAGACTTTGTAAAACCAGTAGAGTATAAAAATTAGTAATAAAAATTAATGGAATCAAACCAATCCACCCTAAATATAAGCAATTAAGAAATTCTAAGATAAATTAGATGACTAATCTGTAGATAGTATAATTGTCGAAAAAATAGCCCTGAGATATTCCATCATTAAAATCGAAATTGATCTGAAGATTAAATAATGTCATCTAATTAAAACCAGTTACTAAACGAAACAAAACAGGAAATTGTAGCCTTTAAGGCTAAACAATACAATAAAAGGTTAAGTCATTTGAGCGTATAGTGAAGCAAAAATCTTGTCTCTATTTCATATTCATAAATTTAAATTTTATTTGCTGCAATTCAATTGCATAAATGCATCTGCTATATGCTGAAACTCACCTACTTGCAGCACTTTCAAATAAATCCGAATAATCCTTTTATCATATAATCTAATCTTCAGGTAAAAATTACATATAAGTATTGCTTCTTCACCATAAAGACGATATTTTCCGTACAAATAAACTTTCCAAATCAATTTAGAATTTTATCACAAATCACTAAACCTCCCTACTGTGTAAGTCTCATTAACAGAAAATTATTTAAATATTTTATTTATTTTTGTGATCACTTTTTTTTTACAAATTTTATAATACTTTTTGAGATAGGTAACCAACCGGCTTTTGTAACCGTTTTTTTGTTGTTGCTGTTTAGCTGTTCCGCGCGTACTTGTACAGGTCGCAAAGTTTGAAAATCAACTGAGTTGGTATAGAGAAAAGAATATCCATCGTATGGTGCTCTTTGGCACTGTGTGCAGTGTTATGTTGTTTGTTGGCATAAGTTGGTTGTACAAATGTACATAGCTTTAGTAGACAGCCAGGGTAATAAATTATATTGTTGAAATGTAGAGGCAGAAGACCAAATAAATAAACCGTGGGGTCTTGCGTCTTGATCACAAAGACGGAACAACGTGTTTTTACTTTTAGTGTGTTGGTTTTGGTCGTTCATTTTTATTTGAAATCATTTTAATATGTATACAATACATGAACAGCTCATGACATGTGCAAAAGAACATAACGAGGAATACATCGATATTGTGATTATAAACCATAAGGTGGATAGAATTAGATTGAATGGGATTTTCCAAGCGGGAGATTTATTTGGTCAAATCGTGATAAATTTAAATGCTGTTATACAATCGTCATGCAATTATACATTACAATCATTACATCAACAAAGTTAAAGACAGAAAATTTGGAAACATTATTTTGTTTCCTAGTCATGTTGCATGTGTATAATGTAAAAGGATATTGAGATATTATTTTCCTGTTCATATTTTTGAATAGCAGATGTTTTTAACAATCTAAGAATTTTTTCACAAAATTTGATAGTTGCCCGTCATCATGATTATTTTCCGTTGGTTCTATATGGGAACATCGAGAAATCTTTTTTGTAACTCCCGTTCCCATAGCAAATTCTTGATTTGTTTTACATCTCTCTGAATTCTGGATAGGATATTAGTCGTTCATAGAAGTTCGAATAAGTATGGGAAGTGGGAAAAAACGAAACGAACTAAACATTTTGTAGACTTTAGACTGATATAAAGTTATCAACACGAGTCCTCAATTATAATAATAATATTAAGTATGTACCTACTTACCTAATCTAAAAATATTTTCCTTTTATTGCATAGTGAATTAAAAACAATTTGCGTCCGAGCTGTTAGAGGTTATATCCAAAAACCAATGAATAGACTAGTAGTCTCCAAAAAAACCATGTTGTTATCAATGAGTAGCAAATATTGTTATTAATTAATATTATATACTAAAATATATGTGATTGTACTTACAATATTTGAAGTTAGAATAATAGATCGCAAAACTTTTTCTTTATGGTTGAAGGTCACAAATTATCGTTCAATCGCCGCCTTCTTTGAATCAAAATATTACATCTTGTACGTTTGAAATAATTAAAATTTATTTAAAAACAATTTTTCATTTTAAAAAATAAACGCATGAAAAATTATAATTAAACTTTTTATACGGAAAATTTGATTTTCATAAATTATTATTAAAGCTGGCATCACTGAAGCTAATTTCTGTGAGTAAGTTCAATAGCAACAATCACGAGTTTACATAGAAAATATTCTATTCTACATGGTGTAGTTGATTCTATCGTATTTATTATTATTGAAAAATAAATTTTTAATGTATGTATAAAAATTAGTTATTTCGTTCAATCAGTACCAATGTTATGCGATGTTAAAAGCATAAAATATGTTTTAGCACCATTTATAGTTTTAGCCTAATAACTACACCGCCTTATATATTGACGTTTTAAAAACCGCAGCTCGTTGAACGTACTCAATGTCGTCTAAAGTCACGGCACCTCCAGTGAACTGTCACTTTGCTTGAGTTTTTTGTGTGCGCCTTGTCTTTTTGTTCATTAATTGTGTTTCGCTAAAATATCAACTAAAATCGATTTAAGTAAGTAATTTACATACTAAAACATTTTTACAACATTTAAGTACCATTTTCCGTTGAGACATTGTAGAATAAAATGTTTTTTATGCATATTTATAAACAATGTAAAATGACTCACGATGACTTGTTCTCTCTATTAGCTTTGCTGCTGCTAGCGACTTTGCAGAACCAACAAAAAAAAAGTTTCAGGTTGACCGCATACAAAAAAAAGTTATTTGCCTTTGTTGTGCGTTTACTTTACAAACATTGATTTTGCTATTTGAAAAATGTTTTGTGGAAGAATTTAGCGATATTGTTGAAAATGTTTTTTTAAATAAATTTTTCATTTTTCATAGTGGAAAATTTTCCAACTACTGTATCGGATTGTATAGGATGTTTTGCGCTTGGGCACGGGCATATAGTGCGGCTAATTAAACACTCAGTATACCGTTCATTGTGTTTTTTTTATTTTTAATTGGGTCAACATAGTTATTTAATGGTAATTTTAGTGGATTATTGTTGTTGATAACGTTGCAGTCAATAATTGTACTGGGTAACATTACTTAGCCTACCGAAAGTGATCCCATTTTTATGTGTACATTGTACAATGTTCTGGATAAATTAGTTCAGAATACTGTACGCCTGTTACTCATAAATTCAAAATTAGTAGATAATGAGTATAATCTCTTGATTAGAGAGAGCTTTTGTTTATTCTTACTTTTGTTGATTCCCAATATTTTCATAATAAGTATGGTCATACATTAGTCATTTTATTAAAATTCTAAATTCGATAGTGATAATAATAATAAACAATATTCAAATTTTAAATTTCATTCGAAAAATCGTGTGGATGACATGTAATTTAGATAGTGTTAAACACTGTGTAGAGGGATTCTACGAGATAGCTGAACCCAATTTGTATTATATACCATAATTTTAACTTCGATCCATCTGTATTCCTATCTCATATGTACGGTTAGTTTTTCCCATGTCACAGCACCAGTCCGCATTTTCGCCGAGTAGTCTGAGGTGTACACTTACGAATTTATTGTTCCTTTGGATGTTGTGATTATTTGTTTGATATTAATAATCAAAATAGACCAACGTTTTGAATAAGAAATGATGGTTCTGTTTCCAGAAGAAGTTTGGAAAATATTGCCTCACCACCACCCTAATGCATGTTGAACGAATATTTCCTAGGAGTAATTGATTCTAACATAAACCCATTCGGACAATCCTCCCTTGGCGGAAAATCAATTTCCTCAAATCGTTAAGCCACGCCAACGCTTCAAATATTTATTTCATAATAATTAAAGGGCTCTGACAAATCTACAAGAATTTAGAATAGTATTTGACAAAATGATTCGATAGTCTTCATGTTCCATACTAATGTAATTAAACAAAATGTACGTCTGATAGAGATTAAAACATTGCAATCTCAGCAATCTCTTATTTTTCGTTATCTCAATTCTATAAGGTTATTAACACTGATTAAATTTACTTTTAAAGTGGGCTCGAGCTATGTGTGCGTTTTATTTTACTTGAGATGTTATTGAATTGAAAATGACTAATGTTATGTAAATACATAATGAATCACATAAAATCAACTTCACATCAAGTTCCATTAATTTGCCAATATTTTATTTAATTAAGTTTTATTTTAAATTTGACCAAATAATAAAAATACAATTTCAGCGTCATGTCTCGGGGACTTTCTAACAATAGTGGAGGTTTCCGAGGAAGCGTACGAGACTATGGCGCTACTAGTAGTTCCAGTGCTTCTGTTCCCGATGTTGATTTTGCCGGTTTTAGTCCGACCGAATTTATGTCACTTAGCGAAAGCATTGCTCAAAATATTGGCTCAGTCAAGTCCAGTTGGCAACAATTAGAAAAATCACTCAAAATCATTGGTACAACTAAAGATAATGTTGAAACCAGAGAAAAGGTGTAAGTAACGGGAGTTTTTTTTTTGTTTAAATATTTTTTTTTACTAGTTAATTAAATTTTTTTTTTGTAGACATAAAATTCAGTCATTGACCAATTCCAAAATTCAACTGACCAGCAAGGATTTACAACGATTAACGGTTGTGGTGAGACGTGGTGACAAACAACAAAAGTTGCAAGTGGAAAAATTAACTTCGGATTTTAAGAATGTCGTTGAAATGTATTCAGCAAGTCAACAGGTATGTAATAAGTAGACTAGAACTCAAATCTCCAAGATTGTCTTATAAACTTACAAAAATATTAACTAAGCAAATTCCTAGACTATCGGCAACTTTATTAAAAACCAAAGCCTGTTATAGCGCTTCGTACAATTAAATTTTTTTCACGTTTCGCCACTGTATTCCAAAGTAATAATTTAATTAAAATTTCAAAGATTTATTTTCTTTTTTAGCAAATAGCTACTAAAATGAAAGCAATACTATTGACAAACGCTTCACAAAATGATGACATTATTCGGGATTCACAGTCATCAATGGACGGTGACAATGAACAACAGCTGCAACAACAGCAAAAAATGCTAAAACAAAATCTCGAATTTCAACAAGGCTTATTGACGGAACGAGAACAACGTTTCCAGCAAATTGAAGCGGATGTACTCGATGTAAATGAAATCATGAGAGATCTTAGCACTTTGATAAATCAACAAGGCGAGAATATTGGTAATTCTCGAATCGCATATTATTTTGTGGTATTGTTAATTAATTTGCATTTTATAATTTTACAGATACAATCGAAAATAGTATTGATCATGCCAGCAGCAATGTTGAAGCTGGCACATCCGAATTGATAAAGGCGGCTCAAAGTCAAGCCAAATATCGTCGGAAAGTACTAATTTTACTGGCCATAGCTGTGATAATAGGTTTAATTGTAACTGGGATCATTGTGTCACAGTTTAAAAGCTAAGACAAATTTCTTTGTTTATATTTACATACGTATTAAGCACATACATAAACATATATATTTATATTAAATTGTATTAATTATTATAAATTAAAATGACAAACAAAAACAAAACAAAACAAAAAACGTCAAACATGATTGTTATTAATTGTACATCCATTCATAGAGAGATAGATCAGCGGCCCTTCTGTTAGATATAAAGAAGAAAAATGCGACAAAAGCATTTTCTTTGTAATAATATGATGAACTTCAAATCTTTACTTCAATTACTGGTTCCAATTAATAATACGGCCGACTCACCGGCAAGGAAAAGGACCATAGCAGAAAGCACGATGAACTTTAATTCTATTCTGAACTAATATCGACGAGGGCCAATTTCAATTTCGTTTTCGAAGCATAATATAATAAAAAATGGTCGACTGTGAATTACATATCGAAGATTTCGTATAGACGTGTCCGCTCTCCACAGATTAGTACAAAATGGCGTACAATTAAAACATGAAAAAGTATAAAACGTGATTAAAAATGAAACGGATTATAACCCGAATTATTAAATTTATAATAATTAAATAACAATTTGGACTATATGGGTCTAAGAGACCTCGGTGAATAAATTGAAATTAAACAAACAACCGTTTTTTTTTTTTAGAGGAATCCCGATTGACCATAGATGATGAGAAATGACCGTAGTATGTTGACATGAACCATTATGAACATTACGAAAAAAAAGAACTTTTGATTTAATTATTAACCTCAGAAGCCAAAAAGATCATCAATTTTATTTTCATTTTCGAAAAAATTAATATAGGACAAGATACAAAAAAAAAATTACCAATTTGGTACACCAAATCGACGAACACGTTTCTCCTGAGAATCCAATTCCATTCGAACTTTTTTCCGCATATAAAATATTGGACAATCCCGACTGGTGCACAGCACTTCCTCGTGCAATGAACCCTGACATCGTTGACATTCCGTCCACAGACGACAAAATTTCTCCTCCAATGACCGTTGCATCGTCAATTCCTGTTGATACAAAGCCGACTCATTTTCTTCGCAATGTTGACACAGTGCCTTCGTTTCGTATTCTTTCTGCAGCAAAGCCTTGCAACCCAAGCATGTTTCACGTTTCTTTGTAAATGCAGCCAACGCACCGACTTTGGATGTAACCACCGATTTCGTGCGGGTATGTTCACCGCGTAGTAAAATCGATTCGGCTTTTTCGCCGAGAATCGGTTCAAAAATACGAAGCAATGGTTTTGCTAATTGATTTTCTAGATAGTATTTGGAATCGATGGGTATACAATTTTCTAGTACATAAATTGGATCTTCTGCTTTGGCATAGGCTGGTGTATTTTTGGCAGCGGCACATAGTACATATGGTACACGATCGCCCAGTTTTGGTGCCGTTCCTGTAATGAAAATTGAAATTTAGTTACGTCAACTTTTTCGGATTTTTTTTAGGTATGCCACGATTGACCTAATGGACATATAAGAATGAAATAGTTCTTTAGAGAATATGTTTAATTCATTTGTTCGAAATTGTTCGAAGTCTTATTGTGTGAAATTTTCTATATATACAATTTCCAAAGTATTGAGGAATATTGAATTAATTTACCCGGATCTCGTTTTCTCATTTTATTCGCCAGCTCAACGTGTGCTTGCTTTGCAGAATATTCACTTTTGGTCAATTCCTTTGTTATGACCAACTGTGATATATCAATACGATTACACAGTAAATCGGAAATTACTGATTTAGCATACTCAACGGCACCATCGGGATTTCGATCGATAAGCAATTTTTGCAGACAGCTATTTATTAAATTTGCTACCAGCGGTGAATTGTCACGACGTACGGTCTCAATACCTTTGCAGTCCATTTTGTCATATTTATCGGGACGTGTAAAATATAGACCAGCATAACGTTTTTTATTGATCAGTAAATATGGAAAATATACCTAAATGGGATTGGAAAAAATGATTAAAAGTTAGTTCGAAATTTAATTAAGAATCGATTGTGTTGTAGTTACCTTCTCAAATTCCAATTTAATCGGATTAATAAATTTCGAACTAACAAAGGCGGCCGCTTCACGTCCCAATTCCATACTTTGTTCCAATGATTTAACACCGAATTTTATCATCACCGAATCGGTATCACCATATATAACAACGGCATCATTTTCGTAACCATTTTCGATTGTGTACTGTGTTTCAACTTCATGTTTTGCATGTTCGATCATTGTTCGACCGTATGCGGTTACACTGCCCGATATTTCTAAACATGGCAATTTACCCACTTGGGCACCGGTAAAACCGTACACAGAGTTTGCACTAATTTTCAGAGCCAATTGACGACCATCCAAAACACTTCGTTTAAATGGATCGGTCTCAACTTTAAGATCGGCTTTGGCTTTTTTTCGTG
This sequence comes from Platyura marginata, assembly GCA_026745375.1. Classification (NCBI taxonomy): domain Eukaryota; kingdom Metazoa; phylum Arthropoda; class Insecta; order Diptera; family Keroplatidae; genus Platyura; species Platyura marginata. The sequence continues at coordinate 7,235 of JANSTT010013376.1, read as the reverse complement.
CCGCCAAAAGAGATTCAAGAATTTCGGGTAAAAGACCTTTGCGAACGGATGATTTAATAAATACACTATTTGTTGGTGTTTTGGTGACTTGATCATCGTTTATACTAAAAAAAAAAAAATAAGATTAGTTGACAATATTGGGAAATATCTATACCCTAATTGTTCCTTTAAATGAGGTTGCTGCAGCAATGTGGTATAACATAAATTATGAGCCATCATAATACTCGGATACAGAGATGCAAAATCTAGCGTTGTTATTGGATCAGCATAGTAGCCACGTTTCGGTTCAATAACAGTGGCTCCTTCAAACTGCTCATCCGAACCCTGACCAGAATGCGATGGCATAATGTAACCTTTCTCTCTGGCCTTGCGCAGCAGTTGACTGACGACTTTAATTTGTTGGCCACGTGTCAATAGGCTAGACAATGATACACCCGTTACACGAGCCATTTCCATGTAGTTAACGATGCACATTAATTTGTTCAATAAACGCAACGGTAAATAGGCATCTTTGATGCAATAAACAGCTAATCGTCGTCGTGTTTGATCACTTTCATTTTGTAGATCGGTTATGATACTGTGATGTACGTCTTCCTTCTGTTCTTGCAGAAAATGATAACTAACCGAGTTAAGTGTGTATGAACGAAGTTTGTAGTCACGTAACAAGACCAATAACAAATCGAATGGTACCCGACCTTCGAAATTGACGAATTTATTTTCTCGACGGCCCATTTGTTTCGATTGTAGAACAGTGTCTTTAATGACCGAACGGATATTCTTTATTCGTCCTAAATAGTCGAAATTTTTCACCTTCAAATGGGATGCTCGATTCAGAAGGTACGGAAAATCAAAATTGTTAATGTTGTAACCGGTAAATATGTCTGGATCAACTTCACGTATAAAATTTGCCCACGCATCCAACATTTTCTGAACGATTTAATGTTAATATGGATAATATTTAAGAAATCTCTAATTTACCGTCTCCAATTGATGACTCAAAACTTGCGATCCTACAATTGGAGCACATGTGTTCAGCGTAAAAACATTTCTCAAAAATGGCTCATGTTCACCTTGTCGAATGACCATATTTGCTATTTGAATTACAGGATCATGTTGTGGTTCAGGAAATATACCTGAAATAACAAAGATCTTCTTATATACAGTATTATGAGTATTGATCTTTTACCTTTACGACCAGCACACTCGATATCAAAACTCAAAATACGAAATGGTGCCACCTTAGCCCATTCACCCTCAGGTTCGTGTGCAATAAATGCATCCCATGCAACGTCCACCTCAATTTGACATCGAGACACAATTTCTGGTGAACCACCTTTGTATCGTCTTCGCCATTTTCCGGGCGGTAATTCTATCCAACTACAACCGACAACACCCGTGTCTACCATAAATCTAATATCGAAATCAATGTTATTCTCATAGCTACGACAATCTTGAAAATCAAATGCATTGTAAATGATTTCCTTTTCCAATAAACGTTTAGCGGCCGCCAATAATCGCGGTAATGCCAAAGTTATTTTAATAAATTGGAATTTATTCTCTCCATGATAACCCATTAAGGATTGCCTTTCGACTATAATCACTTCTAGTACGGCCACTTGAAGATTTTCTTTATTCGATCGCATATCGCTTATGACCGCCTTGTCCAAAGCCTCTCGAAATGGTCTACAATGTGAATTGTCAAATCCTTGGGGGGCACCAATGTACATATATGGTGAAAATCCATGCACATGACAACATACCGAATTGCCTGCCATTGTAATGCCAAACATTCGTATTATAGGCACAGGTGGTAATTGGGAGCCAGGCATTCCGGCCATTGGCGGACCAATATAATTTTCTATATCAATTTGCTGGAATATTAACGGTTCATTGGATGGATTAAAGTCCGGCGGATCGGGACGACTCCATTTTATGCAGGTTTGTTGATTTTCGGGACCTTCGCCAGTTAATTTTTCGGAATCGAATTGATCAAGTTCCATGCTGGCCAATTCGGCCTCGAATCCACCGCCAAATTCATCGTCATCGTCATCGTTTGGTCTAGGAAATCAAGGAATTTTATTAGTACCTACTACTCCAGCAGATATTTGTTGTTGCAAAATTCAAACAAATGCGCAATTTCTTTACAAATTACCTGTACTTTTTTACAACTGGGGATACGGTTGTACTGCTACCGGGCCGTGAAAACGGCTTCCGTTTAAAGTTGGAATTTTGCATTTTAATTGAGGAATTAATTCACAATTTCACAAAAAATATCACGCAAATATTTTAAGGTTATGTTACAACTTTGCGCCATTTATTTTGACATTTCCAAATAATAATTAATTGAGTTACGGTTTCCACCTTTGGCTGGAAATTTCACTAGTGGAATGACAAAATATTGTTTTTCTAACGTTATATAAAACATTCATCGAGATCATAAAAGAAACACGTTGAAAAGTTAAAACTTTTTTTCAATTCGATTCAATTCACCTTCAAATCAAAACATAAATAATTATTATTGCAGATTTCATTCTAATTCCTAGATCTAAATCTAAATATGCGCTGTAAAAACCACAAATGGAAAGATAAGGGCAAATAATTATAATCCCGCGACGTCCCACATATGACCCAAAAATTTACAATTTTTTTGACATTTCTGAATAATATTTTTTATCTGTCGATAAATTTTGTAATCCGTGATTCGAATTTTGTCAATTTTAATGGTGAAAATTAAGTAAAAAAACCCAATTAAACACCAAATATGTATCAAAGTGCCTGTAGTGCAGCCACAACGGGCAGTTGTGCGGAACCAGAAAGAGATCGGGATGGCCTAATATCACATGAGCCTGCTGTCGCTCCCATTGAACATGATTACAGTGGTTTTGATATTGTTAAAGCAACACAGTACGGAGCAATAGCGCGTGTTAAAGAGCTAATCGAAGCTGGTTGGGATGTCAATCAACCAGACAGTGAAACAGTGACATTACTGCATTGGGCCTCGATAAATAATCGGAAAGATATTATTAAGTATTTTCTAGAGAAGGGGGCTGTTGTCGATGCCATTGGTGGTGAACTGAACGCTACTCCACTGCATTGGGCCACTCGACAAGGACATCTTAGTGCTGTTGTTTTGCTTATGGCAGCCGGGGCTGATCCAAGTTTACGTGATGCTGAAGGATGTTCATGTATTCATTTGGCAGCCCAATTTGGTCATACGGCATTGGTAGCGTATTTTATAGCGCGTGGAGTGAATCCCGATTTACAGGATCGTGGCGGTATGACTGCATTAATGTGGGCTGCATGGAAAATATCAGCTTTGGATCCGGTTCGTTTGCTATTGACATTGGGAGCGAATGTTAGCATTGTTGATCATACGCATGGTAATACGGCTTTGCATTGGGCTATTTTGGCACGAAATCCAACAGCTATTAGCACTTTAATATTAAAGGTGAGCATACGATGTTTGTAAAAAAAAAACCGAAAATATTTACTTATTGGGGTTTGTCTTCAGAATTTGTTTGTCATTGTAATTATCACAATTAACTTTAAAACATTGATTGGAGTATAGATAAAATTAACATGATTTGACGGAAAAAAAACTGGAATTCATAGCAAATTGAATTTTGAATGATTAATTTCACGATTTATCTGATTTAAGAATCCTACTCTCTTAACCAACACATTTTTGGACTTGTAATTACAGATTAAGCTGGAAGATTATGTGAACTAGGTAGGAAAATTAACGTCGTTTTGAGACTAACCTTTTTACCGTATTTATACACCAAAAAATTTATAATTACTGACATTAACTGTATACCCATGTTTTACCTACTGTACATACTCTTAAAAAAATCTACAATTACCAACATGTTTCCTATATTTAGTTCCAGTACCCCCCGGAATAAATTCTTCCAACCTTTCGCATACCATAGTTAAGAACATTTTAAAATTGTCTCTTGTAGAAGAAAATACATTAATGAATGGTAGACAATGTGGATTTTAAAGTGGGTATTTTACTTAACCACTTCCTCCTAGATTTGGATCGAGTATAGGGTTCTTCTCAGAAAAATCAAATCGTTCAGTATCCGTTTGAAATTGTTCCGAAATCAGAGATTTAAATCTTAATCGTATACTTGAACTTCATAGTTATATCTCCGTCCGATCTTATCCATTAATGAATCAATGAACTAACTATTTGTCAATAAATGAGAAAAATCTTAACGATCACCTTAATGCCTTTTGGTCAGTAAGAACACGCATTCAATGATGAATGAGAGAACTTCAAGAACGCTACCCCCAACAAGGGGGCTAATTAAAAAATGAGACGGCAGCGGTGATAGTAGGAAAAAATTGCAGAACCACACAAATTTTGCATGATTTTATGTTTTTAATTAGAAAGAATTGTGGAAGAAGCATTTTTATTGAATCTTCTAAAATTAAATGCACAAATTGAACTTCTCCTGTTAGAAGAGCATCTTATATTATAAACGCCTGCACTTAAGTAATTATTTTTATTTCAGAGCAAATCAAGCTTAGATATAGCCAATTTACGTGGCGACACACCATTAACTATGCTTCAGGCACATGCCGGTTCTATATGGATTGGGCAAAAGGTCGTGGAAAAAGTTCGCGATCTCAATCAAACAACAAAACGAAGAAATTTACTTATACGGGTTACATCAGACAAAGTAAGAATTTCGATAATCTTCGGACAATCAGAATTAAATTGTAAAAATGAAAAAAATGAAATTTTTTAGCGTGTTAAATGGTGGTTTATGGTCGCCACACCATTTTTAACATTCTATTTGGCCGGTCTAATATGCAGTGCCGATACATTAATTATAATTAAATTATTCCTAATGACCTGTTTGTATGGTATTGCTCACACCATTGGTAAAACAATGTTTGACGATCATTTAATGGCATTGCTACCGTTAAGCGTATATTTGGCTACGAAACTATGGTTTTATGTAACGTGGCTGGTGTACATAGTCAGTGCCGTTTCATTTTTGACGACTGTGCTGTTTTTAATTTCGAGCCTCTTGCTGTGGTTGTGCTTTTTGAAATCATGGCGAGGTGATCCGGGTGTTATAAAACCAACACAAGAACAAAGATTTCGAGTAAGTTTTTTTTGGGTTTTTAATTTTATTTTTCAATCTGACGAAATCAATTCACCGATCAAAGTGGAATTAAAATTTTTGTCGGTGTTCAAATTACACATTAATGCTCTGATGATGCTTCCCTTACCAAAATCCATCGTTGTTTTTTTTCAACTTCGAGTAAGATTTCAATTTACTTTTATTTCTTTTTTATTTTAAGTTGGGAAGTTTCATAGGGAATGGGATTCCTTAATAAAGCTAATACAGAAAAGTGGTTATGAATATTGGAAAGAATTTTAAATTTAATTTTTAATTTGCCAATTATCATTAAATTTTTAGTTGTAACACCGGAATTACAACATTCGTTTCCAAATTTCACGTGGACTGTCATCAGTTCTGCAAATTTATGTCACAAAATTAATTTTTACATATTAATCTAGATAAATTATTTAAAACATTTTTCAAATGCTTACACAGACTATTGTTGAACTCTCTGAACGTGGCGGAAGTGGCTTTGAACCATCATTATTTTGTTCGGCATGTTTAGTTAGACGACCTGTACGTTCAAAACACTGTTCCGTATGTGATCGATGTGTTGCACGATTTGATCATCACTGTCCTTGGGTAGGAAATTGTATTGGTAAGGAAATCTTTCAATTTTTAGTTATTAGAGGAGATCTAACAAAAATAATGAATATACTTTATTATTTTTTTTTTTAAAAAAAAAAGGTGCCAAAAATCACAAATACTTTATGGGATTTTTGTGGTCACTTCTACTAATGTGCGGTTGGATGCTTTATGGCGGAGCACATTTTTATATGTACGCTTGTCAATTAAAATTGGATGATGGTAAGTGTGAAAATTGTAAATTAATATCTGATTCGAAGAAAAGGAACCAAAAACCAATTTTCAGGTCCATGGGTATCACTTGTATCAATTGGATCTTGTAATCCATGGGTAGGATGGGTTATGAGCAATGCCTTGTTGCACATGGGCTGGGTATCTGTGTTAACAATTTGTCAAACATATCAAGTTGTATGGTTGGGTATGACAACAAATGAACGTATGAATCGAGGACGTTATCGTCATTTTCAAGCTCATGGCGGTAAAAGTCCATTTTCAAGAGGTCCACTTAAGAATACGGCGGATTTTTTGGAGTGCGGTTGTTTTGGTCTAATTCAACCGCTGAAAACCGATTGGATGAATTCTTTTGATTTGGAAAAAAGTGTTGAACACGAACCATTGCTCAGAGCACCAACTGATAACTATCAATATGTTTAATATAGGAAGCACACAGCAGCAAGTCTTACGTTTGTGTAATGTAATTCGGGTTTGTATGTTTTGTTTTTGGCACATTTTACCATCGTATTATTGGTATTGGTAAGGTGTATTTTGTATATTATTTTGTCGACACTAGGTAAGTAAGGTATTTTATAGGTTTGATTGTTTGCTTAGTTTTTTTTTTAGAATAAATTTAACAAATTAGTAAAAAAAAACAAAAAATTAATTATCGTTCTAGGCTAACCTACCAAAACAAAATTTGTAAAAATTGTAATAGAAAAATAATTTACAGACATTAATTTTGTGACAAACAAAAGGTTAGAGAGATGAATGTGCTTGTTAGTTCTGCTCGCCGATTAAAATTGTATTTGCCTACAAAGAGAGATCCTTTCTATTATCGATTATCAATACATCAAAATGCATTACATGCAAATGTGGATTTTAGCTTTTCTCTTTTTTGTGCACTAATTTTTTTAATTCTTCTAACTGTCAATATTTCCCATCCGTATTTATAAAAAAACCCAGTAAATAAGGAAAAATTGGCTACGCCGATTATAATATACCCGTATGCGTACTTGTTTATTATTTAAAACTTTGTCCGTGTCTATATTGTCTGTACAATAAATATAATTGGGTAAATTGAATACGAATGATTAAAAACCCTAGAAATGACATAAAAATTGATTGAAGCGCCATAACGGTATTTCGTGGAACTTTTTAGTCTATAAATGAAAACTTAATTTTTTTATTCTCTATCATTTTCATCATCATCTTTTTGTCCGTAATCTAAATACTTTTCGAGTAAATGATTAAAAACCATAGAAATTCAATGAAATTGATTACAGCGCCATAACG